>OY740782.1:112460614-112662526 GCA_963514005.1 Raja brachyura | reverse complement strand
AAATGAGGAAAACATTCTTTACACAGAGAGTGGTGAGTCTCTGGAATTCTCTGCCACAGAAGGTAGTTGAGGCCAGTTCATTGGCTATATTTAAGAGGGCGTTAGATGTGGCACTTGTGGCTAAAGGGATCAGGGGGTATGGAGAGAAGGCAGGTACGGGATACTGAGTTGGATGATCAGCCATGATCACATTGAATGGCGGTGCAGGCTCGAAGGGCCGAATGGCCTACTCCTGCACCTATTTTCTATGTTTCTATGTTTCTATGTAAGGAACTGCAGATACTGGTTTAATCTGAAGATAGACAGAAAAGGCTGGAGTAACTCAGGGGGACAGGCAGCATCTCTGGAGAGAAGGAATGGGTGACGTTTTGGGTCGAGACCCTTCTTCAGTCTTACATCTTCGATTTACTGCTGCTCTTCCCGTTTGGCTTTCACTGCTGCGTATGTTCTGTTAGTAATTGCTGTGAACTGTTGCTGGTTGTCGCAATGTCTGAGCAAGAGCTGTGAACTGTAATTGAAAAGAAAGGAAGTGCTTAAGCGTGGTGTCAAATCATTAATCGTCTTAAAAGATGGTTAGCGCGCAATAGGTGCTTCCCCTGAAGTTGAGAAACCAAGGGAGGCCATTCATACTATCAGCTACAACTGCAGTATTTGTGAAATGCAGGCCTTTGAAGAGAAATGGAGATAATTAGATTCTTAAGTGCCACAGTGTGTAGATTTTATAGGAAACCGGGATAATTTTGAACTCTGGTTCACACCCTGGATAAAACATTGCATCAAAGCAAAATATAATGCATTCACATTGAAAAGCATGATTCCTACTTCGTTCTACTAGTTTTTTTACAGGGCTTTGTTAAATTAATGGACGGAGAACTTTTCTTTCTAAAGTAAATCAACGTTTTTTTAATGTAGAAACTAAGAAATGCAGATGCTGGTTAATACATAAAAGGACACAAAGTGTGGAGTAATTCTGTGGGTCAGGCAGCATCCCTGGAGAACGTGGTTAGGTGATGTTTCGGGTCGAGGTTTATTTTTACCTTAGTCTGGTCATGTTGAGTTGAAAAGTTAAATAAATGTGGCATTCCATTTTAATCTTTGATAAAAAAAAAAGAGTTTTGAACAAGGTTTCTATTCAGATTTCAGACGCAAGGCTTTTATGTATCTAAGTTACATAAATCTGCTACTTGTCAGCATAAAATAGATTCTATCTGTGTGTGTGCGCACACACATGCAAGTGAATGAGTATGGTTGTGTATGTGTTTATATTTTACACGTGCCGTTCAACTAATAAGGAAATAGATGCTTTACCAATGCATTCATGTATTTAAACTGTATGTGCACAGAATATATATATTTTAAACCCAATGGAATGAAAATGTTTACACTACAATCTGGTTAATTGTTAAATCAGCGCTATTGATTAGGGAAATAAAATGCCTGAACATGGCCATACGGAAGTTATTGATTTCTAAAAAAAAACTGTTGAGAGTAAGCTGTGGTGCCTGCCCATGGTTTGATTTCAAGATTGAAACTGAAGAACACAGTGGTTCTCCAGAGATACTGCTTGACCCGCCGAGTTACTGCAGCACTTTGTGTCTTTTTTCGTAAACCAGCATCTGCAGTTCTTTGTATCCAGATAGAGGAGGACATGGCAAAGGCTGTAAAAAATTAGCAATATTTAAAATATCACTGAGGCACCGAAAGCAAGTGAATTTACGGAAGCCAATTAACCAAAGCTGCATGCCTTTGTGGTGTGGGAGGAAACCGAGCACCCAGAGAAAACCCACGCGGTCACAGGGAGAACGTGTAAACTCCACACAGTCAGCGCCCGTAGTCAGGATTGAACTGTGGTCTCTGGCGCTGTAAGACAGCAAGCAACACTGCCGCTGCACCACCATGCTGCCCCGGACCTGCTGAGTTACTCCAGCACTTTGTGACCTCTTGCCCTTCTCTATCATCTCCAGCATTACAGCCCTCTGCATTGTGTTGCTCCAGTTCTGGACTGATCACTCGAATTAAGTTGTTCCACCACTGACAGCAGTTGCTTCAACTGCTAATCTCAAACTGCACAACCCCATCCCCTGAGTCTCTCTTATAAGATGCTGTAAAGGCCAGCATATGGGAAGCTTTTGATTATCTGTCCTGGTGTATTTTTGATGTGCCATGTTGTCAGCTTTTGATTAATAAAGCTCCCATGAGCGGCACAAGGTGTTTAATGTTAAAGATGTTCCATAAATTTATTGTTGAAAAGGAGAGAATGGGAATTGATTCGAATTATTTTGAATCTAGATTTGGAAAAGTGTTTTTTGAAATTAGCTCGAAATAAGTTTAACCATAAAATGTGTTTTATTTTGTGATGTGTTACAACATAACAAATGTTCATGGAGAATTTATTTTTGTTCAGTTATTCCTCGCCAAAGTATTAACCACTTGTCTCTGTAGGATGAGTTATTCAGATTTGTATTTTTTTTAAGCAGCATTCTAGCAATGAAGCTTTGAATATTATCGTGCGCACTTTTTTAAAAATGCCTGTTCTTGAACAGTGCTCAGAGTTGATTTTATTTTGCCTTTTGTTCCTCGAAAATGCTGAGTCATGCTGGGCTAAAGATTGACAGGCAATCGGCTGTTTTCCGATCATTTTATTCCAGCTGACGCTTGTGTCAAATGTCCACCTGTGGGGCATATCACAACCTTGTCTCTCTCCTCCCTCCCCATCTGACTGGGTCGGATTCCAACTAGGGATAGACTAGGCTTCTCTACTCTTTGTCCCTGTAAAAACCGCGCTCTGACCTTGCTGGCTGTATTTCTGGTGCCGAGGTCATCCGCAAGCCCTCAGGGTTTGTGGCATTTTTGGCGATAAATACTCGACTGCAGCGGGCTTGCCAGAACTGGAAAACAAGATACCCCTCAAGCTGAGCCTTCTGAGAAAAAATTTGTCCTTTCAAAGTTTGCTCTGAACATGTGCCATGTGTTTGTTTCCAGATGTTATCTTTGGATGCAGAGGTTAGATCTTAGCATCTTTGTTCCAAGAAGTATCATGATTCCATCGGACACAAAGGCCATGTTGACCTTGTTTCCTTATCTTTATTCCGCACCTCTCAACGCATGGAATTTGCAGCACAAATCAGGCTGGCTGCTCCTGCTATTCTACGCCAGTATTTATGCTTGATATGAGTATGCTCCAATCTTAACACCAGGCCCTTCTGTTTATTTTTCTTATCTATGTTCTCTTTAAGGAACATAGAACTGCATAGCAAAGACACTTTGGCCCACAATGCCTGTGCCTCACGTCATGCCAGGTTAAACTAATCTCTTCTGCCTGCACGTGAGCCGCATTTCTCAATTTTGTGCATACCCTCGTGCCTGTATTAGAGCCTCTTGAATACCACTTTCATATCTGCGTCTCCCACCACCCCTGGTGGTGCATTCCAGGCACCCACCGCCCTTTGTGTGGGAGGAAAAAAAAAATGTCCTGCACATCTCCTCTCAACGTTGTCCTTCTCACCTTAAAGCTATGCCATCTGGGCTTTGACATTTCCACCCTAATTTGAGATGAGGATGAGGGGTGCAGTGGTTTACCAGAATGCTGTCTAGATTAGAGGATTTCAGCTACAGGGGGAGGTTGGAGAAACTTGAATTGATTTCTCTGGAACATCAGAGGTTGAGAGGAAGGCTGAGAGGAATCTTGATAGAAATGTTGATAGAAGTATATAAAGTAATGAAAAGCATAGATAAGGTAGACAGTCAGAATTGCTGTTTTGTGATTTATATTAACGATTTGGATGAAAATGTACATTGGCTTCCATCAGTCAGGATATTCAGTATAGAAGATAGACACAACAATTTGGAGTGACTCAGAGGGTCAGGCAGCATCTGTGGAGAAAAGGAACAGGTGATGTTTCGGGTTGGAACCCTTCTTCAGACTAATAAACCAGCATCTGCAGTTCCTTCTTTTTGAGTATAGGAGTTGGGATATTACAGTTGCACAAGGCATGTGTGAGACCACATTAGGAGTATAGTGTTGAGTTTGTGCCATCCTGATAGAAGTACAGTTCATGAGTTTGTTTCTTATTTAAGAGGGAGTTGGGCCTTGTGGCTAAGGGGATCAGACGGTATGGAGAGAAGGCAGGTACGGGATACTGAGTTGGATGATCAGCCATGATCATATTGAATGGCGGTGCAGGCTCGACGGGCCGAATGGCCTACTCCTGCACCTAATTCCTATGTTTCTTGATTTGCCTGGTGCCAGTGGGCAGGGAAGAGTTATGTTTGGAAGCAACGTGATTTTGAGATGTATGGAGAACAAGCTCTAATACTTGATCTTGTTCATTTCGGTTGCTAGATGAATTTCATTTTCATGCTCTAACCTTCTTTCTCCCTTTTCTTTAACAGCCGAAGAGTCAGACTGTGATATTTATATGAGATTTATGAAATCCCACAAGTGCTATGACATCGTTCCCACCAGCTCAAAGCTTGTTGTATTTGATACTTCATTGCAAGTAAGATTTATTTTATTTATCTTGAGTGTTTGTGTAAACGGGTTCAATATATCAGACTTTACTGGCATTGTCCATTGCTATTGAAGTGTTGAATAAGATTGTTACTTGAATGAGATTGTTTTGATAAAATTCCAGTTATGTGCCAGTTCTTGGGTTATGCGTTGAATCGGTACCATCTAGCATGTGGCACGGTGGCACAACAGTAGAGCCTTACAGCGCCAGAGACCCCGGTTTAATCCTGACTGCGGGTGCTGTCTGTATGAAGTTTGTACATTCTCCCCGTGACCTGCGAGGGTTTTCTCTGGGAGCTCCTGTTTCCTCCCACACTCCAAATACGTGCAGGCTTGTAGGATAATTTGCCTTCGGTGTAGAGTGTAAACTGTCCGTGTATGTGTAGGAGAGTGTTAAGAGTGTGGGGAGTGTTAAGTTGGCGCGGACTCAGTGGGTTGAAGGGGCTGATTCTGCGCAGTATCTCTGAGCTAAAAGACAAAATTACAATTTGCCTGTTACCCGTTATTCCAAGCTCCTCAAATGAGGGCAGGTTCTGACCATTACAACAACTGCCTGCACCTTTAACCTTCAAGCATCCTAAGCAGTGCTACCAAGCACATGATTACGATTGTGCCATGCAAGGAAGGCAGGTGAAAGAAGGTGATTTTAAATTAACTTTTTACAAGGGGAGTGAGAATTGGTCTTGGATCTATTTAGGGGAACAGTTCAGAGTATAGGTGGGGGTGAAGGAGTGTGAGGCCAATAGGACAGTGCTACACATAACTTGGGACAACTATGATTAGATGCTGTTTCTGATTTGGACTGATATCTGGACCAGAGAGAGAATTGCTCAAAGAAACCTGTATGTGTGGTTTACTCTACACTTCATGTATGTACTGACATCTTTCATATTTCATAGGAAAAATGTCTCCCGTGTATTGGTTTGAGACTGCATGAGTGTAGTGAATGCATGGAGCTCGCTGCTGTGGGTGGTGGTGAAAGCAGATTCATTAGTGTCATTTAAAGACTTCTGGCCAGGGATATGGAGGGATGGGGGTCATGTGCTGGTGGATAAGTGATGGTCTTGGCATCACGTTCAGAACAGACATTGTGGGCTGAAGGGCCCTGTTCTTCTGCCGTACTGTTGTATGTTCCATGAGCATCTATCCTCGAGGCAAAACTTTCCGATTAAGTTTAAGAATATGTAGATAAAGAGAGAGTAACATTTCTGGGAGATGGGTGTCAATTTGTTAAAAATATTTCTGGAGATCAGAAATGCCTTTTGGGATGTTTATAGCAAGGTTGTTTGACACAGTGCATAATATTCATCCAGAATCATGACCACAGCAGGGAAGCATATTAAAGTTTTACTAAAGCATAAGCGGTGCAAGGTTGTGGCTGCTTTCGATAAGGTAAATAGAGGGCAGCTGTTTTCAACAGTGAAGCTGCAAGCAACTTTCCAATGCTAGGACAAAGCTACAAGACCAATACGACGTAGAACGCTTTTATGCATAGATTAGTTATGGTAGGGAATTTGTGCCTGTAAAGTATGGTGGAAGTTTTCAGTCACGCTTTAAAAAAAATAGAATTGGGTAGATACTGCACAGTGTCATGGAGTCATATAGTAATATAACACAAAAACAGGCCCTTCAGCCCAACTTGCACAGGCTGTCCAAATGACCATCTAAGCTAGTCCTCTTTGCCTGTTATTGGCTCATACCTCTCTAAACCTTTCCCATCCACGTTCCTATCGAAATGTATTTTCGATGTTGTTATTGTCCCTGCTTCTTAAGTGTTGAGAGTATTATCCTCTGTGGAATTCTCTGCCTCAGAGGGCGGTGGAGGCAGGTTCTCTGGATGCTTTCAAGAGAGAGCTAAATAGGGCTCTTAAAAATAGAGGTATCAGGGGATATGGGGAGAAGGCAGGAACGGGGTACTGATTGGGGATGATCAGCCATGATCACATTGAATGGCAGTGCTGGCTCGAAGGGCCAAATGGCCTACTCCTACACCCATTGTCTATTGTCCTCATTCCATGAGATAGCTCATTCCATACTTGCTTCACGCTCTGAAGTCCCTTTTATATATTTCCCCTCTCACCTTAAACCCATACCGTCTGGTTTTTGATTTCCCCTTACCTGGGAACAAGACTCTGCATTCTATCTATTCTCCTCATGATGGTTGACATCTCGAGAAGGTCACGTCTCAGTCTTCTATGCTCCAAGTAATAAAGTTCTAGCCTGCCCAACCTCTCCCGATAATTCAGGCTCTCGAGCCCTGGCAACATTCTCATAAATCTTAGTCTGAAAAAGGGTCCCGACCCGAAACGTCACCCATTCCTTCTCTCCAGAGATGCTGCCTGTGTCCAGCATTTAGTGTCTACCTTTGATTTAAACCAGCATCTGCAGTACTTTCCTACACATCCTTCTCATAATTCTTCTTTGCACTCTGCAGCTTGATGCATCTTTCCTATAGCAGCATTACCAGAGTTCCACACAATGCTCCAAATGTGACCTCGCCAATGTCTTGTGTAACTGCAACGTAATATCCTCTGTCTGAAGGCCAGCATGCCAAATGCTGCCTTTATTATCCTGTCGAAGTCTGATACCGCTTTCAGGGAACTCTATATCTATGCACTTTTGTCCCTCTGGTGTTCAACACTGCCCAGGGCCCTGTCTGCCAGTCACTATGAAGGTCTTGCTCTGGTTTGACTTCCAAAAACACAACCCCTCTCATTTATCTGAATTGAACTTCATTTGCCATACCTCGGCCCACTTACCTAGCTATTTACGTTCCCTCTTGAATTGTCGATTAAGGGCCTGTCCCACCAGCATGCAACTCTATGCGATTAGTGCAACCTAACGTGGTCGCTTGAGCCGTCTGGCGTCGCGGGGCCGGTCCCACTTCGATCGCCGGAGCCGCGCGGAATTGTGCGGAGTTCGTCCCGACACCGCGCAGGGCTCCGAAAAACCGACCATGTCCAAAAATCCCGCGCGGCCACGGCTTGTCGGCTCGCAATCGCCTCGACATTTACACACCGCCACATGCCTCCGTGAACCTATTTGTAAGTGCCTCCGTGACCCTCTATGTGTGTGGCTCCGTGGCCCTGTATGTGTGTGTGTCTCGGTGCCCCTCTCTGTGTGCCCCTCTAAGTCCTGGCGAACTTACCTTGGACTTGCTTCAAGTTCGCCTCACTTTGCGCCGCGTTGCGCCACTCACCCAACCTCCGCGCGGCCCTTGCTGCCGGTTTAGTTGCGCTTGCCGCATGCAGGCGCATGCTGGTGGGAACGGCCCTGTACAGGGGATCACCCGACCTCCGCGCGGCCCCCGCTGCCGGTTTGATCGCGTTCATCGCATAGAGTTGCATGCTGGTGGGACAGGCCCTTTACTTTCTTCCCTGTTTACAATACCACCTATTTTAGTGTCATTGCGGACTTTCTAACCTTGCCTTGTACATTCTCAAGCAAATCGTTTATATCACTGAAGAACAACAATACACCAATCACTGTTGTACACTACCATGCAGGCCTCCAGTCCACAAAATCAAGCCTCCACCATCACCCTGTGCTTCCTACCATCAAACCCATTGTATCCATGCCAAATCTTTGTACATCACACTGGCACAGCTGGCAGAGCTGCTACTCCAGCGCCACAGACCTGGGTTCAATCCTGGCTTTGGGTGCTGTCTATGTGGATTTTGCACATCCTCCGGCAGCTCCAGTTTCTTCCCAAATCCCAAAGGTGTGCGGGTTCATAGATTAATTGGCCTCTGTAACATTGTGTTGGGAGTGGGTATGAAAGTGGGATAATATAGATCTAGCGTGAACGGATAATCAATGGCCCGCGCGGACTTGGTGGCCTGATGGGCCTGTTTCCCATCTGTATTTTGCAATTCAATATCCAATTAACCAGCTCTCCCTGGAATCCTTTCAATCTAACCATCCAGACCAGCCTACCTTGCAGGACCTTATTAAAAGGTTTGCTGAAGTCCTTTTAGACAATGTTCATACTCCTTGATATCTCTTCTTCAAAACGAACTGATTTGTGAGACTGATTTGTTAGCCGGTCTCGCTGAGTTACTCCAGCATTCTGTGTTTATCTCCAGAGGTGCTGTCTGACCTGCTGAGTTACTCCAGCATTTTATGTCGTAAATTGTAAATACGGTTCTTTCACAAAAATTGGGAAGCAGGAGTAATTGAAAGAAGTGTAATCCAGCTAAGGAGGTATTGAGTAGAACTCCACAAAGATCAATGACTAGAATTTGTATAAGTGACCTGGATAATCAAAGCATTTGCAAGTCAGCTAATTTAAATTCATTGAAATAGAGCAATAAAGGATAGTCTTGTAATGTCTAGAGGACAGTAAAAAAAAACCTTTTAAAATGCAGAGGCGTTGAAAGTGACAAATTAAACTCAATAATTGATAAAGTTAATAGATATTGCTCTCAATATGTGGACATTTATAATGTGCATTGAGTGAGGCTAAGAGAGAGATTTGTGGAAAACATGCAAATGGTTAGATGGATACGGTGAAGTATTTTTGAAAAATTGAAAGGGGATGTGAACACTCAAGCCAGTAAGGGGTGTACCATTTTTTAAATTTGCATTTTTGGCTCTTAAAAAAAAAAAACAATTGCCCAATAGCAAAGTGCAGATATCCCCCAAACCCTAACACTAAACAATATGGAGTGTGTAAACGCTGGGGTAGTTGGGGTCAGTAGCTTGGGTGCATTTAAAGATAAATTAGGCAAGTCGGCAGAAAAGCAATGGAATAATATGTGGTTGAGCTTGGAGGAAGTATAGCAAGTGTGATTCAAAAGGGGGTCAAAGGTTATGGGAAGAATGGGTTGAGAGAGAAAGATAGATCTGCCATGATAAAATGGTGCAATATATTTGACGGGCCGAAGGGTCTAACATGAACTTAGTATAAATGTTTAGAACGAATGGTGTATTCTAAGAGTTGAAATCCTTTCAACCCACAAAGGAGCAGTGAATATTTATTTTCCACCCTCTTCCTAAACCTAATTTTCCCGGAAAAGTAAAATTGAGTGAAATCAGTGGGCTTTGAATATTCACATCCTGTCAGCAATCTGTTTCTGACTGAATTTCCTGGGCGTTTTGGTCCATTCTTGGGAGGTGAGCTTAATCTACTCAAAGACGTGTAGTTTGCTTCGGATTGTTTGGGGAAATCCCTATGTAATGCTCTGCAATACTTAGGTCGCGGTTATGCTCTATTGTGGATGGGTTGCAAGTCTACCTGTTGTAGAACGGATGGCGGGCCATATCTATCACATGTACACATGGATCCCGCCCCCATCCCACCCGGGATGGCAGGCATCAAATCACGTGTTCACAAAAGGTAGATAAAAATGCTGGAGAAACTCAGCGGGTGAGGCAGCCTCATGCAATCCTTGCATGACTCACCTGCTGAGTTTCTCCAGCATTTTTGTTTACCTTCGATTTTCCCAGCATCTGCAGTTCTTTCTTAAACGTGTTCACAGAGGGTGCGCGGCCGTGCCGGCGGCTTTGCGCAGGATGCGGTACAGCCAGAGCTCGGACGGGGATGGGATCTTGGAGGCCGGATGATTACAGGGAAAAATATCCACCCGCGGGCCGGTTGATTTCGGGTTACAGGCCGCATTCGGTTGCCGACCCCTGGTCTAAAGGAATACAAGCTGTCTTGTATTTCCGTTGCACCTGTGGTGCTCATCAAAAGACATTGAACAATTAAATACTTTAACACTGCTGTAATTCAAGGATATGTGACAACCTATTTGCACTCTCAAAGGATTTTCCCAAACCATTGGAATAAGAAAAAACATTTTGTTTTTAATGAACTTGGCTTAAGAATTAAAATAGATCTCTCCTGCTTCTCTTTGAATGATACTGTCAGATCTTGTATGTGTTCTGGAAAAGGAAACTGGGAGGGAGGGAGGTAGGTGTTTGTATAAGTTACCTAAAATGAGAGAATTCAACGTTCATACCGCTGGGTTGTAAGATACCCATGCAAAATATGAGGTGCTGTTCCTCCAGTTTGCGCGTGTCCTCACCCTGGCAATGGAGGAGGCCCAGGACAGAAAGATCAATGTGTGAAGGGGAGTTACATTGGTTAGCAACTGGGAGAACCAGTCGGCCTCGGTGGACTGAGCGCACATGTTCAGCGAAACGGCCGCCGAGTCTAAACTTAGTCTTGCCATGTGCAGGAGCCCACATCGGGAACAGTGGATGCAATAAATGAAAATAGACACAAAAAGCTGGACTAACTCAACGGGACAGGCGGCATCTCTGGAGAGAAGGAATGGGAGACGTTTCGGGGTTGAGTTCCTTCTTCAGACTCGAGGTCAGAGGAGTTGCATGTTAACCTCAGTCTCACCTGGAAGAACTGCTACGGTCCCTGGATGAAGGTGAGGGAGGAGGTATAAGGACAGGTGTTACATCTCCAGTGGTTGCTGGGGAAGGTTCCTGGAGAGGGGGTAGTTTGAGTGAGAAGGGATGAGTGAACCATGGAGTTGCAGAGCGTGCGGTGTCTGAGGAAGATATAAAGGGGTGGAGGTGAGAAGATGTGACCAGTTGTGGTATCACATTGGAGGTGATGGAAATGTCGGGTAAATATGTGTTGAATCGTCTGTTTTTGTTTTCTTTGGATATCCTACGGGGCTCTTTCAATTTTTTTCTGTTATTTTACCATTTATTTTCATTTTATTTCTGTTTGAAATTTCATTTTGTTTTCCGGTAGATTCCATATAAATAAGCTATCTGCCTAGAGTTTAATTTTGGCCATCCAGAATAGAAAGACTGCTGGTCTTCCCCTTCTTCTTGCATATGGCGTGCACAGCCTAAAGTTGCAGGACAACTTGTTCTATTTGATCTTATTTGATTGTGCACTCCGGGTTGATTGCATTCGTCGACACAGGGCGGACCATGTGAAGGTTGCAATTTCCCAAAGACTGCTGGTCAAGTTGTACAATGAGGGTGGTGCACTGCAGCCTTTAACAGCTTTGTTTCTTCCTTCAGGTGAAGAAGGCCTTCTTTGCTTTGGTGGCGAATGGTGTTCGAGCAGCCCCGCTTTGGGAAAGCAAAAAACAAAGTTTTGTAGGTAAGTAAATGCAGTTGTTGAACCACAGTTGGGCAAAGCACTAAAAACCTTCCTGTACATCCAGTGTTGCAAAGGTTGAATACTGCAGACGCTGGAAATCTGAAGTAAAAACATGAATTGCTGGAAATGGTCAGCAGGTCGAACACCAAACGTAGAGAGTGACGCCATTAATTGTTTGGTGTTGATGACCTTTCATGGGAATCTGCTGAAAAGATATGTGTTGAGGGACCAGAGGAGGTTTACGAGAATTATCCTGGGGATGATTAGATTGACGTTTGAGGAGTGTTTGATGAGTGTCTGGGCTTGCACTCGCTGAAATATAGAAGGATGATGGGGATTTCATTGAAATGTACCGAATAGTGAAATACCTCGATAGCATGGATGTGGAGAGGATGTTTCCAGTCGTGGGAGAATCTTGTACCTGAGGGCATAGCCACAGAATAAAGGGACGTACCATTAGAATGGAGATGAGGAGGAATTTTTTTAGCTAGAGGATGATGAATCAGTGGAATTCATTGCCACAGACGGCTGGAGAGGTCAAGTCATTGGGCATTTTAAAATTGAGTGATAGGTTCTTGATTAGTAAGGGTGTCAAAGGTTACGAGAAGGCAGGAGAATGGGGTTGAGATAGGAAAACTAGATCAGCCATGATCAAACGGCAGAGCAGTCTCAATGGGCCGAATGGTCAAACTCTTCTCCTACATCTTATGATCATTCACTTGGAAGGCAGTATGAAAAGTCTTATTATAATACAAAAAGTATTTACTAAAACCTCTCAAATGAGCTTGGGGATTGTACTGTAAGTATAATTTGAGATATGTGGAGATATTGAGATACATACCGAGGGCAAATGACAGGACATATCGTGCACACTGCTCATCACAGTGGCATTGTCCTTATGCTTTCCACTGTTGACAATCATGATATCGATTGCCATGATCAATTGTGTTATCAAATAAGCTGTCATTGTATCAAGGACCCTCTATAATAGTAGACAGTAGAGCAGACAGATTTTGGATATCTTTTGTCTGGTAATTTCTATGTTCCAGAAAAGGCTGTATAGTAGGCAGGCAGAGTGGAGGTGACAGGTGTTTCTATCAAGTGCAACGTTCACCCTGCTACAAGTAATTGAAATTTAATGCATGCAATTTCTGTGTAGCTGTTATCCGTTGCATTTGTTTAGTTCAGAGAAACAGCACGGAAACAAGCCCTTCGGCCCACCAAGTCAATGCCGACCAGTGATCCCCATACACTAGCACTAAACACTACACACTAGGAACAATATACAATTTTACCAAAGCCAATGAGCCTACAAACCAGTACGTCTTTGGAATATGGGAGGAAACTGGAGCAGCCGGAGAAAGCTCACGCGTTTCATGCGGTAAATGTACAAACTCCGTATAGACAGCACGCGTAGTCAGGATCGAATCTGAGTCTCTGGCTCTGTAAGCAGCAACTGTACCATTGAGCCACCATACCATCCTGTCTGGAGAAATATTCTGCTTTTATTCTGAGAATTGCTGTAGTTTTTGTTTGCCTTGTTCTTTTTAAATAGACATTTTTTGTAGTCAATTGACTTTGTACAATGGACTCCTGATAATCCTGACCACCCCACTTGTCAACTCATTATCCGATGCGGTGTTGTCACTGAGATGTACCAGGGGCATGCTGCAGATTGACATTTTAGTTGGACTACGAATCCTCTGCCTGAAACTGCTAGTGGTTTTGACATCGCATAATTCTCACTTGCCATTGCAAATTTGACCTCGCAGGGTAATTCGATGAGGTGTTGTTTTTGCTATCTCCACTTTCTTTGAGTGAAAGGTCCTCATTTGCCCCCATGGGTTTCTTCACAAGTGATTATTAAGTTTTCATTCATCTTGTTCCAGAAATGGATCCTAGGATAGACACAAAGTGCTGGGGTAACTCAATGGGTTAGGCAGCATCTCTGGAGAAAAAGGAGAGGTGACATTTTGGGGTGGGACTCTTCTTCAGAACCTACCCGAAACATCACATATCCATTTTCTCCAGCGAAATTGCCTGACCTGCTGAATTATTCCAGTATTTTACGTTGATCGTTGGTATATACCAGCATCTGCAGTTCTTTGCTTCTATATAGATCCGAGGATGTAGGTTTAAAGAAACATTTCAAAACGTTCATCAAAATCTTGCATAAATTAGTCAGAATCTAATTGAATAGCTGACTGACTGTTAAGGCTACAAAATGTAACAGTTCCTATGCATTGGTGACCACACGCTATTGTATTTATTTTGCTGCATTGTCAAGTTGATTGGGAGGATTTAATGAGCCTGAAGGTATAAAGAAGCTTACCTGGCATGCTTCAGTGAAGTTACATGATTGTTGTGGAATGCATGTTAATAACTTCACTTGTTACGTTTGGCTTCATTTACACTGTCTGATTTCCCAGATTCTTTGACATCGTTCCCTTGGTAATTGATGAAAAGCCTTTTAAAAAGCATTGGAAAGTCAAATAAGTTAGTTAATGGAAAATAAAGGTCACAAAGTGCTGGAGTAACTCAGCAGGTCAGGCAATATCTCTGGAGAACATGGATAGATGACGTTTCGGATCCGGACCCTTCTTCAGACATTGTGGGGAGGTTGGTGGAAAAGAAAGCTGGAAGAGAGTAGGGGCAAATCGATCCATGTTGGGCGATTTCGTCGCTAAAGAGAAATCGCTCCGACATTTCATTCATGAAGCTATTTTTAAACTACGCTAGGTTATTTATTAGCTAGAGTAGTTTAAAAATCATCTTCTAAAGCTCTGAACGCCGACAGCAGAACGTACCTAACGTAGGGGAGAAAATAAAGTGCACAGTTTATTTTTACATTAAAACTTGGTTTTTAGGAAGCCTTTAATCACATTTTCATGTTGCGAAAAGGGGACAAAAAAAATGTATGAACCGGCTGTATTTTTCATACCGACTTCACCGCAAACAGCAACGTTCTAATCCACCGCATTCCACTAAAACCCACTCGCTAGTTTATTTAAAATGGCCATTAATTTACAGGCATTAAACACAAAATTCCATTTGGCCCATAAATTCATGAAAATGAGATTTAAAAATCATGTTATATTGTGGATTATTGTGTGAATGTTATTTGGACACTTGGGCAATTTAAAAAAGTTTATCTTCTTAAAAAATGGATAGATGTTTAGATCTAGTAATTGAATGTTGTAATTAGCTACAATTAGATAACTAACTAATTATATGCTTTAATTTCAGGTCATCCAAGTAAGATTGTTTCATATTTGTTTCAGGATGCTTCAATCTATAATAACTGAAAATTTCATTGATTTCTCTTAATTTTTAAGAAAGTTATGGGCTTTTAACTGTTCTAGATCACAGCTTTTGAGTTAAGTAAATGGAAAGGCAATGGAGAACAAGATGCTAATTTCCGAGTATGAAAATGGCCATAACTTTTTTAATACTGAAGATATGAAAGTGAATTAGGTGTCAAATTAAACTTATTTTTATGCTTTATCTGATGGGATAAATTGCAGACTTGATTTTTAAAATGTCAAAATTTTGTTACATTGCTACAATATGGGAATGGGAAGGATGACTTAAAATGGTTCGTAACCGGGAGATCCAGTAGGCCTTGGCAGACCGAGCGCAAGTGTTTTGCGAAACAGTGCCAAATCTGCACGGCCTCGCCGATGTAAAGGAGGCCACTTCGGGAACACTGGATGAATTGGTGAAGTTAGAGGAGGTGCATGTGGACCTCTGTCTCGTGTAGAAGGAATGCTTCATGGATGGAAGTGATGGAGGAGGTACAAGGACAGGGATGGTACCTGGGGAGGAGTGGGAACAGGAAAATGTGACTGCTGGTGGGATCACATTGGAACTGACGGAAATATCGGAGAATGATGTGTTGGTGCAGAAGCTGATGGGGTCAGACCAGGGGAATATCCTTGTTCCATCAGGGGGGATGGGGTGTGAGAGCAGAACTACGGTGTCAGGGGATGTGGGGCAAAGGCAGGAACGGGGTACTGATTGGGGATGATCAGCCATGATCACATTGAATGGCCGTGCTGGCTCTAAGGGCCAAATGGCCTACTCCTGCACCTATTGTTTTTGGCTATTGATACAGAAGAGACACAGGTGATGGATCCATTTATGACAGCAGGGAGGAATCCACATTTACTAAAGAAAGGACATCGCGGATGTCTAAGAATGGAAAGTTTCATCTTAGGAGTAGATGTAGCGGTGATTAAGAAATTATGAGTGGAGGATAGCAAGAGGCAGGGTGGGAGTAAGTGTAGTCCAGATAACTGTGGGATTTGGCAGGTTTGTAGCAGCTGCCAGTCGCTATTCTGTCCCGTATGATGGAGACAGAGATCAAGAATGAGCACAGAGGGGTTAGAGTGAATTTGAGGGCAGGGTGGAAGTTATTGGTAAAGTTAATTAAATCAATGAGTTATGCACCAGTGTAGATGGCAGCCCTGATGCAGTCGTCAATGTAACAGAGAAGAGAGTTGTGGAATGATGCCAGTATATGTTTGGAAGAAAGACTGTTTGACGTAAGTACCGTGGGGCAGGCATAGCTAGAACTCGTACGAGTGCCCATGGGTACACATTAAAGTGGAAGAAAGTGAGAGGAATCAAAAGAGAAGTTGAGGTTGAGGACAAGTTCTGGCAGGTGGAGGAGAGTGTGAGAGGAGGGAAATGAATTGAGTTTCTGTTCAAAGAAGTGTGGAGGGCCTTGAGACCTTCCTGATAGAGGATAGATGTGTAAAGGGACTGGACGTCGACAGTAAAGATGAGGCAATGAGAGCTCCAAAATTGAATGTTGTTGAAGGGCGTGCATGTGTCTCGAATGTAGATCAGAAGGGACTGGTCAGACGGAAAGAGGATTTAATCAACGTATTTGGAGATGTTCTGTGGGCAGGAACAGTGAGAAACAATAGGTCTGTCTGGTCAGCCCTGTTTGTGGATTTTGGGAAGGAGATAGAACCAGGCATTGCGGGGCTAAGGAATGATAAAGTTGGTGGCTGTGGAGGGGATGAGATCAGAAACGGTGTGGGAGATGAGGCCTGATATCTGTCTGTGGGGCCAAGGGAAGGTATGAGGAGGTGTCCGAGAACTGGCTCCTGGCCTCAGCACAGTAGAGGTGTTCCAGCCAGACTACACCAGCACCTCCCTTGTTTAATGTGTCTAACAGGTCTAACATGCTGATTATTGGGGAATGGACAGACAGTTGAGAATGGACAGACAGTTTATCTTGGCCTCATCTTCGGCACAGTGTGGGCAGATGAGCCTGTTCGTACTTTTCACTGGCATTCAAAACTAAAGTAATACATGTTTTGACTTCTTAACAATAGTCTATAATAATATACGCTTCCCACCCTGCAGTTATTTAGTATGTGACATGAGGGTTTTGGTTGGCTAATCCAGAAGGTTAAGTGGGGACTTGATAGAGGATGATTAAAATGATGAGAGGGATAGACAGAGTTGATGTGGACAAGCTTTTCCCTTTGAGAATAGGGAAGATTCAAACAAGAGGACATGACTTTAGAATTAAGGGACAGACGTTTAGGGGTAACATGAGGGGGAACTTCTTTACTCAGAGAGTGGTAGGGGTGTGGAATGAACTTCCATTGGAAGTGGTGGCGGCAGGTTCGTTGGTATCATTTAAAAATAAATTGGATAGGCATATGGATGAGAAGGGTATGGAGGGTTATGGTATGAGTGCAGGCAGGTGGGACTAAGGGAAAAAAGTTGTTCGGCACGGACTTGAAGGGCCAAGACGGCCTGTTTCCGTGCTGTAATTGTTATATGGTTATATTATTTAAGGTGTGTTTATTGTATTTTCTGCTTTGAAGCTAATTTATGTGGTCTGCCATTATAGTGTCTCCTGTTTCTGACGCCTCTGAAAGACCAGTGTTTATTTTGTCTTCATTCTTTTTACATTCTAACACCACTTTAGGTTTTGGTTCCTATCTGGCCAGGGGCCATTTTCCAGACTGTGCTTTCAGCAGTGGTAGAAAAGCAATCTCCTTGCTGGTAATTATGAGACGGTTGTGGATTTGGAAATCATACTCAGATCACTCCAAAAAAAAAAAAACTATTCGATTCGCCTTTCTTCTCTCGTTATATAATGGGGCTGGTACTATTATCGTGGACAAAGCCTTGATTAAATAGTGTAGTAATCAATATCTCTAGGGTTTGAGATTTTGGAACTTCAAAAACAAAGTCGTCTATGGCTAATTGGGAAATTGAAGTGTTTTTATCCCGCCGATAACATCAACTGTGCAGAAAATATAATCTTACTCATTTCACTTGACTTTAGTTTTGGTCTGATGGTGATGGTAAAACTATCATTGCTATCAGACCCCTGAACCAATTTCCTCTTTCACACTTCCTTCCACATATTCTTAACTCTACCTCATTTGATTATTCCATTATTTCACTGCAAACATTCGAGATACAGCGTGGAAATAGGCCGTTTCGGCATACTGAGACCGCGCTGACCAGCATCACCACATACATTAGCATTATCCCACATACTAGGGACAATGTACAATTTTACCAAAGCCAATTAACCGACAAACCTGCATGTCTGTGGAATGTGGGAGGGAACCGGAGCACTCGGAGAAAACCCATGTGGTCACAAGGAGAACGTACAAACTCCATACAGACAGTACCCTTAGTCAGGATTGAACCCGGGTCTCTGGCGCTGTAAGCAACAACTCTACCGCTGAGCCACTGTGCCGTCCCTTGAGTTTTTTCTTTTTGACACTACTTCTGGTTGCACTGCAGTCTTTTCAGCATTTTGCTGTTTTGCATTTGTCTTTGTTTTATTGTTGTATTTATTGTATTTCCTGTTTAGTCTGAGCTTCACCAGGAATTTCACTGCACACTGGTGCCTTTGACGGTAGAGTAGAGCTAATAGGACTTGATGTGTCAATCCCTGTAATAAGTCGGCACTCTTGCTATTTGCAGTGGGATTGGAGTGGTGAAAGGTAGGGTAGGTACGTCATCGGGGTCATCAGGTGGGCACCCTCCCTCTTTGCCGTTTCATTGATAAGCCCACAACATCTCTAGAGGGCTCAACGGTGTCACCTGGCGTCCCTGTTACACCCCCCCTCAATTCCATACCCTCCTGTCTTCATCTTGCAGCCCAATTGTTGTTTCTTCTTTTGATCCAAATCCAATTGCTGCTTTTTTCCGCAGAATTTAATAATGATTTGATTGCTTGTTGGAGGGAACAACCCCTCACCCCCATTTTCTTTAATAGCCTGGTCATAGATGTAGCAACAAATCCCCTGCATCCCACTTCGACAGGAAAAATCTTGGTCTTCCAGCCATTCTGTGAAGCCTCAGTTGCCAGTTCAGAGTACTTGTTTTGTTCCCTCTCATAAGCTTCTTCAACACCATCTTCCCATGGAACTGTCAATTCTACAACATATGCCAATTTGGCTGTTGTGGACAATAAACAAATCTGAATCGGAAATGCAGAAGGGATAAAGTATGGGTCAGAATGCGATCCAGGCACTGACCTGTGTTTTGGGAGTCGAGGCAAGCAGTTAACATTGCCTGAGCAATGGACCGAATGTGACACAGTTCTAACAGCTGTTAATTTGGTGGCGGCATGCCGTGTGAAATGCTGGCAGCAACCTGTTGTGTTGGGTCAGGGGACAGGGGTGGAGGCTGATTGTTAGAGTCAATGTACTCCATGAAGCTTATGAAAATAATTCACGAACATCTCTTCAGTGTCTTTCAGTAGCTACTTTAATGTCCACTGGTTAGGCCATCGTGGGGAACAAAACTCCGCCAAATTTAGTTTAGAGATACAGCATGGAAACAGACTCTTCTCCCGCAAGTCTGAGCTACATACTAGAGACAATTTACAGAAGCCAATTAACCTACAAACCTGCACGTCTTTGGAATTTGGGAGGAAACCACAGCACCTGGAGGAAGCCCACGTGGTCACAGGGAGAACGTACTAACTCTGTACAGATGGCACCTGAGGTCAGGATTGAATCTGGGCCTCTGGCGCTGTGAGGCAGCAACTCTACATCTGCTCCACCGCCCCTTTGCGGTCAATTTATGCCCCAATTCCATGAAAATCGAGTCTTTGTGCACTAATGTTGCCCCTTCTGTACATAGTTAAATGTGAATTATCATTGCGAGGGACTGATGTATGCCATTCGTCATTTTCACCCCAGATAGAGAAACATAGAAAAATTCATAACCTGTAAGTTATTTGGACTATTGTGTCTGTGGTGACAAACTTGTTGTTTTCTTTTTTGCTTCTCTTAATCCACGGAGGTTCTTCAGCTGCATCGCGAGTAATTTTAATAAAACATGAGGGTTTCAGTCTCTGCGGTGTGTTTTGGGCAGAGTTCCAGACTCCCACTGCGCTTTGGGCATATATTTCCATATAGCCCCTCCCAGACTTTTACTGATGACCTTAAATGTGTATGTCCTCTGCTAAGGAAATCATATGCAGCCTTCTGCCCTGTCTTTGGGATATGCTGAAATAAAGTAGGGTAGGTGGTATACTGTACATATGATTCACTCGGAAATATTCCAGAATGACCATATTTGAATACTGCATGGAAACCGGCTCTTTGGCCCACCGAGTTCACACCGACCATCAATCACCTGTTTACGCTCGTAAGCTTATCCCACTTTCACATACTCTTCCTACACATTAGGGGCAACTTTACAGAGGCCAATTAACCTACAAATCTGCTGGTCTTTTGGGATGTGGAAGGAATCTGGAGCACCCAGAGGAAATCCATGCGGTTACAGGGAGAACGTGCAAACTGCCCACAGATAGCACCCGAGGTTAGGATCGAACCAGGGTCTCTGGAACTGAGGTGGCAGCTCTAACAGCTGCGCCACTGTGCCGTAGAACTATATGCAGAATAACCAATTGGCATATCTGAATTGAAAGCTCACTGATTGTGAAGCCCAAAGATAAATTATTAATCCAGCATGTGAACTGATTTTCGGGACTGATGTTGTGCGTTACTAAAATACCAGATGCGATATCTTTCAGATGTGGAGAACTGAGGCCTTGTCAGTTTTTCCAAGTTAATGTGAAGGATCTCATGACGTTTTGAAACGGTTTGTGGGAAAACAAGATCTAAACACTCAATCTTTTACCAAAATGCTGCCTGGTTAAAGTGTTTGCGTTGGCTAGACTTGGAATGTTTTCTCTGGAAAGTCAGAGGTTGAGGGAAGAATTGATAGAAATATATAAAAAATATGAGAGGCATAATAGATGAGGCAATCAGAACTTTTTTCCAAGGATGTCCAGCTAGAGGCATAGCTATAAGGTAAGAGGGGGAAAGTTTACTGGAGATGTGTGAAGCAAGTTATTTTTTTACACAAGGAATGGCTGGAGCCTTGGAATGCGCTGTCAGGGGTGGTGGTGGAGGCAGATATGATAGTGCCGTTTAACAGCCTTTTGAATAGTTACATGGAAGTGCAGGGAATAGAGGGATAAGGATCATGCACAGGGAGACAAGATCAGTTTAACTTGGCATCATGTTTGGCACAAACATTATGGCCAGAAGGGCCTGTTCTTTTACTGCTCTATGTTCTGTTATTGCAATCCTTGCCCCATTTCACTGCAACTCAGATATCTATACTTTTCCTAGTTTTGGTGAAAGTTCCTTGACCTGAAATGTTTACTATTTCTCTCTTCACAGATGCGGCCTGATCTGGCTGAACCTTTTCTATATTGTCTGGTTTTGTTTCAGATTTCCACCCAATAAAAACTAAACGATCATTTCTTAATTTATTCTTTGAGAAAACCAGCAGAGCTTTCTCTCTAAATATGCTTCTGAGAAGCCTAGACCATGTCAGCCTGTTCATTCAAATTTTAAGATTATTACATTTTTCTCTAGTTTTAAATTCTCTCTGTGGTTCTCAATTTACATTGCAGCAATTTTCTTTGTACTTCACCAATAACTTTTGAATCAAGAGAGTGAAGAGTCAAGAGTGTTTAATTGTCAAATGTACCAAAAGGGACAATTACATTCTTACTTTGAGCGGCACAACAGGTTTGTGAATACAGTACTCAATGGATGACATAATAGACCAACAAAAACAAGTTCAATAAATTACAAAACCCAATATGGTGTAAAACAAAACAAATCCACAAGCCCCTAGTGCAACCAAGGCAGTTCAGAGTTTAGTGTTTGATAGCCTGAGGGTTGGTTGGAAGAAGCTGTTCATGAACCTGGTCATCAGTGTTCAGGTTCCTATACCTTCTTCCTGATGACGAGTGAAAAGGGAGCATGGCCAGGATGGGTGTGGGTCCCTGATGATGCTGGCTGCCTATTTGAAGCAGCAGCTGCTATAGATCCCTTCAATAGTGGGGATGTCAGTACCCATGATGCACTGGGCAATGGTCACCAGTTTTTGTAATCGTCTTCATTCCTGGGCATTTGAGTTGCCAGCCGAACCAGGCCGTGATGCAACCATATGGCTAATGCTGTATATACATAGGACATTACAAATAGGAAGGCAATTTGGCGCAACTAATTCATGCTGGTGATTGTGTGGTGCTCTTTCCCACTATTTCCCTCTATTGTAGTCAATCTGTCTCCACTACCCCCCTCCCCTCATAATGCATTTAATTCATTTCTATATTTTATTGTATTGTAATTAATTTATTAGCCAAGTATGTAAACAAACAAGGAATTTGATTTGCCAACAGACATACAAAAAAGCAATAAGACATATAACCACATAAAAATTAAATATAGACTTAAACAGCCACCACATCGGTTCAATGTCCGGGCCACACACATGCTCCTTCACCGTGATGTGACCAGAGTTGTACTGACCGCTGTCACTCTCTCTCTCTCTCTCTATAGTCCCTGTCCACCCGAACAGACAGAAAACCGTCCACACTGGCACTAGACGAGTCCTCACGGAGCCATGTCCCAGCAAAACACCAAGATCACTGCACTCATGGCACTCCTTCCGAGTCCTCACCAGTGCAGGCAGCACGCCATCTTGTTTTTTCGCCGACCTCTCATTCCCCACTGTGATGGAAGGCAAATAACTTATACCTTCTTTCCTCCTTTTCTCCCGCGGTCGAGACGATCGAATCTTCCGCAGTCGGGATGATCGAAGCTCCATCGGTCGAGGCAATCGAAACTTCCGCAGTCAACAATCGAAGCTCCCGCGCTCGGGGCGGTCGAAGCTCCTGCGGTTGGAGCTCCCGCAGACGATCCCTAACAAAGGGACCGCTGGCACCATGATGTTAAAGCCGCAATCCAGACAGTGATACGATGAAAATGTAGCATCTCCATCGAGGTTAGAGATAAGAAAGGTCCCCCCCCCTCCCCCCCACCATCACATAATATGAAAACTAAAGGTACATTGAACACATACAAGTAAACACAGTACGCAAAAGAAGAAGAAGACGAAACAGGTTGTGGGCACCATGAACCATGTTATGTCATACTGAGCTTCACATTCTAAGCATTCCCTTAAGAGTGCTTTTGCTGCTCTATTGGATTTATGTGCCACTGGCCAATTTGGTTGACTCTTGTGCAAATTAATTCTGGGTAATTTTAACTGCGCACAGAAATAATTTCAAACTAACCGCAAATGTGTCGTAAACTCTAGCTGGTAGTTTGCAGTGATCTATGGAAGCCAGTTGGGGCAAAATAGAAGAACTTTATTCAGCTGTTAAGCAATGAAAAGAGTGTGGTTCAAAACATTGTATGTCCCATACATGTTCGTAGCTTTTGTAATTAAACACAAAATGTTGGAGTAACTCAGTGGGCCAGGCAGCATCTCTGGAGATAGGTGAATAGATTACATTTTGGCTCGGGACCCTTCTTCAGGGGAGTCAGGAGAGAGGGTGACAATACGTTTAGTTTTGGTCTCCCCTGACTCTCGGTCTGAAGAAGTCTCGATCCAAAATGTCACCCATCCCTTTTCTCCAGAGATGCTGCCTGACCACTGAGTACTCCAGCATTTTTGTCTATCTTTGGTGTAAACGCTTGCTGTAATTAGTTTTGTACTGCTCCAGCAAGTTCAAGAGGAAATATCAACAGCCAGAATAATTAAGCCTCTATGCTCAAGATAGTTGCCTTCTCAGTAACATAATTAATTTTGAGTTGCTAAAACTAATTGAATTGGAGTACGCTTTGCTTTAATATTAGCCAAAAATAACATTAATTGTTTTAGAAGGATCTGCAGATGCTGGAAAATCGAAGGTAGACAAAAATGCTGGAGAAACTCAGCAGGTGAGGCAGCATCTATGGAGCGAAGGAATAGGCGACGTTTTGGGTCGAGACCCTTCTTCAGTCTGTAATATGAGGTGCTTTTCCTCCAATTTGCGCTGGGCCTCACTCTGCCAATGGAGGAGGCCCAGTACAGAAAGGTCGGATTTGGAATGGGAGGGGGAGTTGAAGTGCTGAGTCACTGGGAGATCAGGTTGCTTAATGCGAACTACGCGGAGGTGTTGGGCGAAGCGATCGGCAAGCGTACGTAGAGCAGTTGACACCTGGAACAGCGAATGCAGTAGATGAGGTTGGAGGAGGTGCAGGTGAACCTCTGCCTCACCTGGAAAGACTGCTTGGGTCCTTGGATGGAGTTGAGGGGGGAGGTAAAGTGACAAGTGTAGCATTTGCTGCGGTTGCAAGGGAACGTACCCGGAGAGGAGGTGGTTTGGGTCGACGGGCGGCGCCGGCAGCCTCGCTAGCAGCTCTTCGTCCTTTCCACTTTTTTGTTGTATTTAGTACGTCTAAACGTGTGTTTTAGTGTGGGGGGATGGGAGGGAATAGGGGGAAACTGTTTTTTAGTCACTTACCTCGGTGGAATGGGACTTTTCTCCTAGTTGCATCTTGCCCTCCCTCGTGGCCTAACAGCTTGGATTGGTACGGCCTCTCCCGGAGTCGGGGCCTAGAGCTTCAGCAGCGGGCACAGCGCGAACTTTCCATCGCGGAGCCGGACGATCCTTTGCTGGGGATCGCCAGAAGATGTACTCCAATCGCTGGCCCGCGGACCACGACATCCTGAAGCTCCGGTCTGCGGAGGTTCTAGCCGCGGGCGCAGCGTGGACTTTCCATCGCGGAGTCTGGGATCCCTTGCCAGGGATCGGAGGAGAAGAGCTCCGACCGCCGGCCTGCGGCCTATAACATCTTGAAGCCCCGGTCTCTGGTAGTAAGCGGCCGATTCCGGACCTCCAAGCCGCGGAGTGTCCGTCCGTCCCGGCGTCGGAGTTTTGAGCATCCCGACGAGAGGGCCTATACATCGGGCCGTCCGTAGTGGAGACTGCGGAGGGTTCATGGCCCCGACTACAGATGAACAAAGGAGGAGGACTAACTGCAAGTTATTGCCTTCCACCACAGTGAAGAATGTTGATTCCACTATGGTGAATGTTCATGTTATATTCTATTGTGCTCTTTTGTTTGTATGGCTACATGGTAAGTCAAATTCCACTGTACTTTAATTGGTGCATGTGGCAATAAATGTGAATTTGAACTTGAAGGGACGAATTGACCAGGGAATGGACATTAATTGCATTTTATTTTATTATACCATGAACATTTGTCAGCTACTGTGGTATTGGATTCTTGCTTGAAATGGTCAAGAAAGTTAATGCTCAGCTACATTTTATAAGCTTAATTTTAATCCTTTAATGCCTTTGGATTGAAGATTATTTAGGTTCTCTGGATAACTAGAGCAAAATAGACTCCACACTTTTGTACAGTTATGAGGGGTGTTTAGAGAGGCTGGATCTATCCTACCTGGAGCCAAAGAGGTTGAGAAGGGACATGATTGAAGTGTGTAAAACTGAAGTGTAAATATAGTGCTAATTGCCAGAAAATATTCCCATTGTCCGAGGACACACAGAATTTAGGGTAAGGGGTAAGAGAATAGTGAAAGGCCTGGATAGAGTGGATGTGGAGAGGACTTCTATTAGTGGGAGAGTCGAAGACCAGAGGCCATAGCCTCAGAATAAAAGTAGATGAGGAGGAATTACTTTAGTCAGAAGGTGGTGAATCTGTGGAATTCATTTTCACAGAAGGCTGTGGAGGCCAAGTCGATGAATATTTTTAAGGTGGAACATAGAGAACATAGAATGTAATACATATAAATACGAGGTGTTGCATTTAGGACAACGCCTTCAGAGTGATTGGCATGGCCCTCGGGAGTGTTGTAGAGCAGATGGATCTAGGAGTGCAGGTGCATGTCCCCTGAATGTGACATCAGAGGTACATTAGATAGGATGGTAAAGAAGGCTTTTAGTACATGGGCCTTTATCATTCAGGGTATTGAGTATAGAAGTTGGAACTTTATGTTACTGGTGTACAAGACATTGGTGAGGCCTCATTTGTGAATTATGTTCAGTTTTTGTCACCCTGCTATGGAAAATATGTCATTAAGATGGAAAGAGTGCAGAGAAGATATACAAGGATGTTGCCAGGACTCGAGGGCCTAAGCTATAGGGAGATGTTGGACAGGCTAGGATTTCATTCCTTGGAACATCGGAGACTAAGTGGTAATCTTAGAGGTGCATAAAATCATGAGTGGAGTGAGCAGTCTTTTACCCCGAGTCGGTGATCAAGTACCATAGGACATAGGTTTAGGGTGATAGGGGCAAGATTTAATAGGAACCCCAGGGGCAACTTTTTCACTTGGAGGGCAGTGCTTAAATGGACTGAGCTGCCAGAGGAGGTAGTTGAGGCAGGTACTATAATTGCATTTAAAAGACACTTGGACAGGTACGCAGATAAGAAACGTTCAGAGGGATGTGGGCCAAATGTGAGCAGATGGGACTAGCGTAGATGGGATATCTTGGTCAGTATGGACAAGTTGGGCCGAAGAGCTTGTTCTGTGCTCTTCGATGCGCTATCTACGCATCTTGAATCAGATGTTTGACTCTATAACTCTAATTCTAAAATTATTGGATTATCAAGGGAATCGCCTTAAATCCGTTAATAACGTGGGGGCATCCTGACACTGCTTGCTCAATTTGTTTGCTTGAAGGATCGGATATCGCACCCAGTAAAATCAATTCAATCACTCAAAAATGTTCATCCTGTTACTGGTAGAAACATTCACTGTGTGTAGGAAGAGAGTAGTGTGTTGATAGAAGAATACAGGCATCACCTTATTGAATGCCTGAGGAAGCTTAATGAGTTGTTTGACCTATTCCTGCTCCTATTTTTCCCCAATGAAAAAAACAATCAAGTTAGCAGACCTTGAGCAAAATGAGTTGGTATAATTTTCCCTGTGTGTGTTATAGTCTCGCTTTGTGCTTGAAGAATGTGATATTGTAATCAATACCTGTTTTCTTGTGCTAGTTGAATGAATGTACTATTGCCACCAAGCTTCATCAGTCCCTGGTTATTTTTCTATTAACAGATGGCCCCGACATATGGAAGGTAGTTTATCCACATTGCTGACTTAAGGGTACAATGCACAACAGTTGGTGTTGCTGCTTTGCAGCTCCAGGGACTCTGGTTGATCCTGACCCTGGGTACTGTCAGGATGGGATTTGTATATTCTTTCCGTGACCACTGTGGTTTCCTTCACCTACTCTGGTTTCCTGCCACATCCGAAAGGCATCTTGAGCAAAACACGCAACACTGGAATAATTCGGCCCATCAGGCAGCATCTGTGGAGGGAATGGATAGGTGACATTTGGTGTCAGGACCCTTCTTCAGACTGATTCAAGATGCATAGATGGCACTTCGAACAGTACAGCACATGAACAAGCCCCTCGGCTCACAGTGCCCGTAGCAAAAGTGATACTGAGCTAAATGAATCGCCTCTGCCTGTACATTATCCATATTTCTCCATTCCCACATATATGCTTGTAGGTTAATTGGCTATGGTAAATGACTAACTTTTGTAGGTTAATGACAAAAAGATTCAAGGGAGGGGAGTTGATGGGCATGTATGATTTAGGTTGCTACAGTGAAGGGGAATAGGACAAATGAGGCTTGTTCCTTGGGATGTGGCAGAGATCAAATGGCCTGCTCAAGTAATATTATCAAGTAGACAAAGGCTACCATGAAGTTCTTCTATTAAATTAGGCAGAGCTCTTGCATACACGGTAAAGTCAATTAAATCCATGTAATTAACTCTAAATATAAGGTCTGGTGTCCACAAACTGACAGCTACAGTTGGGGATTGGGATTGTGAGAAAGGAGCAACGGGAATGAAATGATAGGATTGCATGGGCAAGCATCTACAATGGCTTGTAAGAACATAAGTAATAAGAGTATGTTTAAGCTAAATGCAGCCTCGTCCGCAGATCCTTCACTTTCACTTGATCCCGGAATCTTTTTTATTAAAAAAAATATCAGTCTCGGTCTTGAATATAATTAATAACTGGACAGGCAACAGGTTTCAAGTGGGGAATTCCCAACCCAGCACCAGCACTGGGAAGTGGCATTTCTCTATGTTACTTCCAGGTTCTTTCTCCCATCTCCACTAGCCACTCTTTTCATGGCAATCTACAGTTCAGCTGCAGAAGATCTAGCACATTCAACCCAAACAGTCGTTCCAAGCTGAGCAACTATTCACTTGCACAGGATATTTGGTACTTTGTATTCGGAGATCAGGATGTGGTATCCTCTGTTTTGAGGAAATAAAGATTAGATGCAGGGTATGTTCCTTCAGTCTGCAAGAGAGATCCAGAGCCTGTAGTGACTTTTAGTTTAGTTTAGAAATACAGTGCAGAAACAGGCTCTTCGGCCCACCGAGTCTGTGCCGCCCTGCGATTCCCGTACACTAGCACTATCCTACACATTAGGGACAATTTACAATTCTTACCGAAGCCAATTAACCTACAAACTTTGCCCTTTGGTCCATCAAGTCCGCGTCAAGTATCCACTTACACAAATCTCTTTATTTTCCTTTTATACCCATACCCTAGGTGGCAGAGGTATAGCTGATGGAGCTGCTGCCTCACAGCGCAGGAGGCCCGGATTTGATCCTGATCTTGCCTGCTGTCTGTGTGGAATTTGCACGTACTCCCTGTGACCGTGTGGCTTTCCTCTGATTACCACCCACATCCCCAAAACGTGCGAACATGTAGGCTAATGGCCCCTGGTGTGTAGCGAGTGAATGGGAAATTTGGGATAACTGAGAACAAGTGTGAACAGATGATCGATGAACTGATGCGTGAACTTGGTAGGCCAAAGGGCCTGTTTCCATAAACTAAACAAGATTCTACCGCGCCCCTATGGGTTAAGGACAATTTATAGCAGCCAGTTAATCTATCAACCCGATGTGGAAGGACACCGAGATATTGAAGGAAAACACACATGGTCACAGGGAGAATATGGAAACATCACGCAGACAGCATGACATATCAGGATCGAACCCAATTACCGAGAGGTGTGATAGAGGCTCTATCTACTGTTCCTCTGTGCACTGTCTTCATTTCCACTGTGATAACCCAGAATCACGGGAAGTTTTACTGATTGAAATCAATAAATCCACATGCAATCATGTTTTCAATCCAATAATGTGCCCTGTGAAGTCTAATAGATTTTTCAGTGTTTCATCCCTCAATTGTAATGTCTGCGGTAATGTTCTGCACAGGACTTCCCTAGGTTATGGCAAGGTTCTGTTCCTTTGAAACTTGGTAACGTGAACAGTTCTCGAGTCAACAATGTGGCCCTGAACCTAGTTCCCATACGGCAGAACATGCCCGCAGCCCCACATCTGCTGGCAAATCCTTCCCACTGGGCTCCCACACCCTCGCTCGTACTTACATGTTGTACATACGTCAGGCTGGGGAGAACCTGTGAATAAATATGGTTATCCAACTTAATATTGATAATATGATGTCATAATAATAATATTAATATATGATGCAACTTGCCTAAATAAATTACATGTAATATCATTTTTATATATTAAAATATAATAAATAATATTATTTATAATTAATTAATAATAAATTAAGTGATTTACCTAGAAGGTCAAAGGCAACAATCGAATGGGTATGCCAACGCTTACAAATTTCTTTCAAGTTACATACTATACTATGTTAGAAATTAGAGGTGACTTCATCATTGCTGCCATTATTGGATCTAAATCCTTGAGCTCCTTAACAACAGCAGCATCCCAATACCTTCACAAGGACAATTAGTGGTAAACAATAAATACTGACAAAGAATGGATGATAAAAGAATTTACAAGCATACTAGTTCTTTATTGCAGAAGTGGTCATGAGGTCATAAGGAATAGGAGTAGAATTAGGTCATTCAGCCCATCAAGTCTACTCCGCCATTCAATCATGGCTGATCTCCCTCCTAACCCCATTCTCCTGCCTTCTGTGTTTCAATGAGGTCCCCTCAGTGGTTCTCATTAAACTGCTGCTGCAATATAAAGGAAGTGCAGATCTCCTGGTAATGATGTATTTTTGAAGATGAAATATTGGGAGGACTGAGGCAAGGCTAAGTGGAGCCTTGGATGATGTCAAGTCAACCTTGCTGTGAATTGTCCACCCTCATGCTTAATCTGAAATGTAACTTTCATACTCAACATCTTTTAATATAATTCATGCAGACTGATCATATGAAAACAAGCCCTTCATTCCACCAAATCCTCATCAACCTTAAAGATCCATTTGCACTAATCCCATTTTTGTTTTTCACCACATCCTCCACATTCTACCACTCAACTAATCCTGAAGGGGAATTTTACAGTCGGGAGTTACCTATAAACTCGCGTCTTCTTGATTTGTGGGAAGAAACCGCAGTACCTAAGGAAAATATACTAGGGAGAGAGTACAAAATCCACATAGACCGCACTGAAGTCTGGGAATGAACCCAGATCACTTGCGCCTTCAGGCAGCAGCTCTGCCAGCTGCGTTACTTTCATACCATTACATTTAACATAACCAGTAAGTAGTTGATAATTATTCACAGTTAATTTCCTTGGTGCGGCCTTAGCAATAGTTAACTTAATTTATTGAATGAGCTTCTGCCCTGGTTTCTGCTTAATTCTGTATGGGTTCTTATGTTCACCAAGCTAGAGAGTTTCAGGTTTTCCTTGCTTTGTGCTTGGCTATTTTTAAACCTTGTCTGAAGTCTTCTCGAGTTTCATTTCTTTTCCCGGATGATTAATGCTGCCATTTTTTAGCTACTGTATTTCTTGGAATGGAAAAGTAGATTCCACTGCATTAATCTTTAATAAGCTTGCATCAGTAGCACTGCTAATTTGCGGCAGCTGCCTTATGACTCAGCGGTACCAGCATAAAGCTGTGCAAAGCAGTAAGCTCTTTTGAAAAGACCGTGGACATTAATGAAATAAATGGTTTCAATATCTTTCAACTAAGGGCAGCACAGTGAATTATCAGGCAGGAATTATTATCAGGCAGGAATACTGCTTTTGTATGAATCGATTCAAGATTTTTCCTTGTCTTTATTTCCTCATGAGAGAATTAAAAAAAAAAACCCTGAATATTATAGCACTACTTGCCCTCCTTGCAGGCAGGTAGAGCGTATAAAGTTGGAAAGGGTGGGGGGGGGGGGGGGGGGGTTCATGGTTAGCTCTCTTCAGCCTTTAGCTAAGAGCAAATGATGTATATAATCAATATATGTATATAATAAGATGGGTCTCGAGCCTATTCCTTCGCTCCATAGTTGCTGCCTCACCTGCTGAGTTTCTCCAGCATTTTTTCTACCTTCGATTTTTCCAGCATCTGCAGTTCTTTCTTGAATATAAACTCAATTGAGTGCATTGATCAAACTTAATGTTTTTTTCTATATATTCTAAAAGCATATTGCAGAGGTTTGATCTCCTGTTTTCAGAATAACTGGTCGTATATCCTTTGGTGCTTGCTAACAGTTGTCATAATTTCTTTAAATTACTTAAATTATATCCCATCATAGCCCTGAATTCCTTTTCTTTTGGGATTAACAATTAAGGACTGCTATTTTTTTAATGGGTGTTTTCTCCAGGTTTTATGAATATTTAATATTGAAAGGCATTTAATATTGAATAACCACTAATTAGATGTTTAGAGGTAAAATTGTGTGATATGATTGGTGAGTACTTGAATTAATGTGAGATTATGTTTGGCTAGAGCACATGCCCGGACTGCAAGACTCTGGAATAACATTTAGCTTAGTTTAGTTTAGAGATACAGCGTGGAAACAGGCCCTTCAGCCCACCGAGTCCACGCCGACCAGCGATCCCCGTGTACTAGCAGTGTCCTGCACGCTTGCGACAAATTTTACCGAAGCTGATTTACCTACAAACCTGTATGCCTTTGTAGCGTGGGAGTAAACTGGAGCACCCGGGAAAACCCTTGCGGTCACGAGGAGAACATAGAAACTCTGTACAGACAGCACCCCTGGTCAGGATCAAATCTGGGTATCTTGCACTGTAAGGCAGCAACTCTACCGCTGAGCCACTGTGCCACCCAGCATCTGTCAGTTTTATGAGGAAGGGTCACTGACATGAAATGTTGACCATTTTTTCTTTCCACCGATGCTGCTTGAGTGGTTGAGTTCTTCCAGCATTTCTGGTTTTGTTTTGGCTTTCTTTATTATCTTTTTGTTTTAGTTGATTTCCAGTAAGCTTCCAACTATTCACAGATTTTTACATATTATCAACTTGTCTGAACCTGAAATCTCTCTGATTACATTTGCCTTTAGATTCTAGAGGACATTTCCAAGGTTAATTAAGATATCTGTGGCACCATTACTGTATTTCATCTTTGGGGTACCGTTTGCATGATGCGAAAATAAAATACCAGTATCTATTTATAAAAATAGTTTCATTGCTGGAGGCCTGAATATCATTCAGTGAAGTATATATTGTCAAATCTCACACTGGGTACGTTGAAATAGAATAAAATACGAGAAGCATTCAACCAGTTTGTGGCAGCATTTGTGGAAAGATATATTGCTTTTTAATATATGTATCTTCAATTCAAAGCTTTTGGATCTACTCTGCGTAGCACAGTGACGCAGCAGTAGAGTTGCTGCCTTACAGCGCCAGAGGCCCGGGTTCAATCCTGACTACGGGTGCTGTCTGTATGGAGTTTTTTACGTTCTCCCTCTCTAGGTGCTCTTGTTTCAATGACAGGCAGGTTTGTGGGTTAATTGGCTTCTGTAAATTTGTCCCTAGTGTGTGGGATAGAACTTGTGTATCCAAATTCGCTGGTCGGCACGGACTCAGTGAGCCGAAGGGCCTGTTTCCACGCTGTATCTCTAAACTAAACTAAATTTGTATTTTCAGTGTATTTCTTCCTACTGCCTCCGTAGTGTTGAGAAATTGTCATTGCACCTTGGGCTGCAACTGGGACAACACTTTCTTTCCCATCAATCGGTTAGATTGATCTTCCTGCTTGCACCATGGCTGAAGCTAACTGGAATCGAGCTCCAAAATTGATCACAGCAGCAAGCTGCAGACTTCAGGGCCGAGGATAATCATTATTTGCAAACAACCAGAGTGGATTTTGCACTGTGCCCTTTTGATTCCTTGAGAATATATGTTTCATATTATTTCAGAGATGGAGGCGATCGCGTGCCAGCTCTTGGAGTAATCCTATTGCTCCACTTATTTATTTGTATCCTATTCTTTCAACATACTCATTAATTACCTCCCCACGACTTCTCCCACCAGGACTAGTTTAGTTTGGAGATGCAGTGCCAAAACAGGCCCTTCGGCCCACCAAGTCCGTGCGGACCAGCGACCACCGCGATACACTAGAACTATCCTCACACGGGACAATTTACAATTTTACTGAAGCCAATTGACCTACAAACCTACACATCTTGAGAATGTGGGAGGAAACCTGAGCACCTGAAGAAAACACACAAACATCAACGATCGAGCCCAGGTCCCTGTCGCAGTAAGGCAGCAACTCTACCACTGCGCTGTCATGCCAGACTAATTTACATGTCCTCCCTTGGTTATGAATCCCCGACTTATATACACCCTGTACATAAGACCGAATCTTTGGGAGACCAAGGGATGGACTGTGATGGATTTGCCGGATGCTGCTGGCATCTTCTGCTGGGTGGGAATGGGGCTTTCTATCTGACTTCTCCTTCCACCCAGCCTCTGATCTGCAATAATAGTGGGCGCCGGTGCAGACAGGGAGCGTTGAACAGACTTGCTCACTCACCGGATCAGTGAGGCCGGCTGGCAGCTGCTCTCCCCGTCACGCCGGTTCTGTCCATTTCCGACTTATTAACAGCTTGGTTACAAGCAGATCTCAGAAGCTGTGTAGGATGCTGGTTTACACCGAAGATAGACACAAAATGCTGGAGTAAATCAGTGGGTCAGGCAGCATCTTCAGAAAAAAGGAATAGGTGATGATTCGTCTTGAAACTTTTCAGACAGAGTCGGGGGGAGGAGGGGGAGGGAAACTAGAGGTACGAAAAGCTTCAGAACGAATCAGAGCCAGCACCGATGACCAAGGAAAGGTGGACCCCACAATGGTCCATTGTTGACTGTAGAAGAGATGCTAACATAGGGATAGGTAGATGCAAACAGTGGAACTTGCAGGGCGACTAGGGTGGGGGAGGGTCAGAGAGAGAGGGAGTACAGAGGTTACTTGAAAGTAGAGAAATCAGAAGCTGTACCCTGTCATAACCTGGAGGACTTGCTGTAAATAAATAATGTTACTTTTTGAGGTGTGGGAGGAAATGAAAGAGCATAGCATTTAAGGTAAGAGGGACAACATTTCAACACAGGTTGTTGAATGCCTGGAACGCGCTGCTGGGGGTGGTGGTGGTGGAGCCAGATACAATAGTGGCATTTAAGAGGTTTTTGGATAGGTGCATGGATATGGAGGGATATGGATTATATGTAGGTCGATAAGAGATGATCTTGGCATCATGTTCAACACCGACATTATTGGCCGAAGGGCATGTACTGTTCTATGTCTCACAGCTCCTGCGCTGCTCTGAATGCCTCCCACTGACATTTGTCGAGTTGCCTGCTGGAGTGATATGAATGCAAGGGGAGCGAGTGGCAACGACAAACTATGTCGTTTGAACCTAAAAATAAAAGTGCTGAAGTAACAGTATATTATCAACTGAATACCATGCAAGATTGGCTTACAAAAAGCACAGCTTTCTTCCCACAACCTTAGTGACCCTGGTGCCAAGTGGTGGCTGCTGTTCTGTTCAAGACTCTATTTTTATTCAAGGCATTCAAAGCGGTTTGAGAAATTGAAAGCTTGCAGGCTGAGAATGAATATTAATCTGATGCTGCAAGAGGACTCGACAGGGCAAAATTGTGAACATATATTGTCGCCGGGTTCAGTAATTAAAGGAAGGCTGCATTGTACCTGGAAATATGGAGACTGATGTGGTCCACCTGGCCAGGTCACAGTCTGTAAAGACATGTAGTGTTACTTTACCTTGTACCTTTTGTACTGTGCTTTGTTTTATTCCAGTCTTTGGCTTTGTTGACGATGGCTTTCATGCCAACTTAATAATGGCGTGGTTGCTGAGTGACACAATTCTCCAACTTGCCAAATCATTCTTTTGTGTGTTTAATCATTGGCAGATCTCATCGATCCCCCCCACCCCTCCCTTCCCCTGTCCAGCCGGCAGTTTTCAATCATGCCCATGGCAGCATGGTGACGCAGCGTTAGAGTTGCTGCAGCACAGCGCCACAGAACCGGTTCGATCCTGACTGCGGGGTGCTGTCTGTTTGTATGTTCTCACTTGGACCGGGTGGGTTTTCTCCAGGAGCTCCGTTTCCCTCCCACATTCCAAAGACGTGTGGATTTGTAGGTGAAATGGCTTCGGTAAGAATTGCAAGTTGTCCCTAGTGTGCAGGATGGTGCTAGTGCATGGGGATTGCTAGTCAGTGTGGACGGTGGGTTGAAGAGCCTGTTCCATGCTGTATCTCTAAAGTAAACTAAACATCCTGCAAACCGAAGTAATAATGAGGTAATAATAATAAAAACCGAAGAGATGAGACAGCCTACAGGGAGGAAGTCTAAAGACTGGCAGCGTGGTGTTCAGACAACAACCTCCTAAACACCACAAAAACAAAGGAAATTATCATAGACTTCCGTAAGAACAGTGCAGCCCTCCAACCCCTATTCATCAATGGGGACTGTGTGGAAAGGGTCTCAGACTTCAGATTCCTGGGCACACAAATTGCAGAGGATCTCTCCTGGACCACAAACACCACCACAGTAGTCAAGAAGGCCCAGCAGCGACTCTACTTTCTGAGGATCCTCAGGAAAAACAACCTGGAAGAGAAGCTGCTGGTGTCCTTCTACCGCTGCTCTATCGAGAGTGTGCTGGCGTACTGTATAACCACATGGTATGCCAGCTGCTCTGTAGCGGACAGGAGAGCCCTTCAAAGGGTCATCAACGCTGCCCACTGCCCTCCCTGAAGGACATCTTCAGCTCTCACTGCCTTGGCAGGGCAGCCAAAATGCTGAAGGCCCCTTCCCACCCTGGACACAACCTATTCCACCTGCTGCCCTCTGGCAGACGGTACAGGTCTTTCAAATCCTGCACGAACAGACTCAGAGACAGCTTCTACCCCATTGCCATACGTGAGCTTAACAATGCAAAATAAGAAATAACACTCACATTCAACTGAATTGTTTTTTTATATGTATATATCTTTTACCCTTCCTTATATTTTAAGATTGTTCTTGTGAACCGTTGGATTGACTTTTAAATTTTGTTGTACCATGTGCAATGACAATAAAGAGATTCTGATTCTGAATATTTCTTTCTCTTTGTCCCAAGGAATGTTAACCATAACAGACTTCATAAACATACTGCATAGATACTACAAGTCACCCATGGTGAGTACTCTCAATTGTCAGCATTAATTTTTTGGGAGCGAGAATTAATAAATTGCATGAGAAAGTACAATCACGGTTTATTCATGTTGTTTGGGGATGTCTGAATGAAACTTCCATCCCTTTTCTCATTGGAACTGACCATGCAATAACACTAGTGGGGAGAAAACAGCCATGGGGAGCCATTTCATTAATTCACCCTCCATAACAACTTGCTACTTGCATATATATTGAGCTTTTGTTCTAGTGTTGGGCCCCAAGGTGCTTGACAGGGCAGTAATCCAGGTAAGTGTTGGTATTCGGTGTCATTGAACAAACGACCGAAGGTTAAGGCACAGGTATGCTGAGCAATTAGAAAAAAGGAATGAACATTGTATTCACTCATTTTAAGTAACTTTTACTAACTCCCTCCCCTCCCCACTTGCCCCCTTTCTCCACCCTCGTTGTTTAATCAGTTCCACAGTTCTCCACACTGTATCGCTCTTGAGATCACATCTTCCCTGGTCAACGGTGGGCCTACCAGGGCACTGCCCTCCCTGAGATCATATGTGGCCAGCCCTAATTGGTCCTGGTCTATTCTCGAATCCAGCTCTTCACCTCTGCCCCCTACTTTCAGGCTGAAGAAGGGTCCCGACCCGAAACGTCACCTATCCTTTTCCTGCAGAGATGCTGCCTGACTCAGGTCATAAGACTCCAGCATGGTGTCTTATCTTTGGTATAAACCGGGCAATTCTACATTACAAAGTATGATGTGACCGGGCAGACTATGACAGTAACAGAGAAACAGGAGTAACAAAACTAATCATAAAGCCACAGAAATTTGTGATGCAGCAGTGGGATATCATTGTGTCAGTGTCGACATTTAAATTACCTTCTTTACACTTTAGAGATACAGTGTGGAAGACGTACAGAATTGTACGTTAATTGACTTTTGTAATTTGTAAAAATTGTCCCTAGTGTGTAGGATAGTGCTAGCGTATGAGGTGATCGGCCCAGACTCAGTGGGCAAAAGGGCCTGTTTCCACGCTGTATCTCCTAAGTCCAAAGGCAAGCCACCTCCTGCCGTCCACAACTCGCCTACACAAGGGGCAGTTTACCCTGGACGGTTGAGTTGCAAAAGGAACTGCAATTGCAAAATATTTTGTTTTGTGAGTCAACACTTGGTCATTAGCTTCGGGTGTCCTTGGCTACGTAATAATTGGAACCCAGAGGTAGGGTCAGCAATGCCGGTCAGGCTGCTGTTTCATTTTGATCTATAAAGTTTAAAATGAAAAGTGAGCGACTTGCAAGCTGTGCAAGTTAATAACTCGTTATGGCGCAAGAAACCATTCAGTCCATCAAATCCATGCCAGCTTCCTATATGAGTTTAGTATTGTTTAGAGACACAGCATGGAAACAGGCCTTTTGGTCCACTGAGTCCATGGTGACCAATGATCACGCGTACACACTAGTTCCATCTTACACATTAGGGACGATTTACAGAAGTCAATTAACCGCTAAACATGCACACCTTTGAAATGTGGGAGAAAACCAGAATGCCCAGAAAAACCCCATACAGTCACAGGGAGAACGTTTGAACTCCATACATAGTCATGATCGAACCAACCCGGGTCTCTGGTGCTGTAAGGCAGCAACTCTATTGCTGTGCCACTGTGCGGCAAAGTCAATCAGTCCCTTTTCCCTCATAACAATGCAAATTATTTGCTCTCACATGACAACCGACTCCCCCTTTTGATTTTACCGACACTAAGGGGTAGTTTACAAAGGCCAATCACCCCCGCCAACACGTCTTTGGGACATACAAAGGAACCGGAGTGGCTGGGGAATCACACACAGTCACAGGAAGAATCTACAAACTCCACAAAGACTGCTCCAGAGATTACCAGAGACAACAATGTAACAATGTCCTTAAAGCTTCCTTGAAAAGTACAACCGATTCATGAAATTCCATGATCCTTGACCATTGCAACTGGAGGAGGAGCGATTGGGATTGCACTATGAACTTGTGTCTTGTCAAGAGCATACACAACCCCAGAGAAAGCAGACCATGGGAGTACAGGTTTGTAGGTTACTTAGTAAAGTTGTAAGTTGTCCCTGGTGTGTGTAGGATAGTGTTATTGTGCGGGGAGTGCTGGTCGGCCCAAACCCGTTGAGCAGAAGGGCCTGTTTCTCCACTGTATCTCTAAACTAAATTAAACTACACTGATTCCAAGCTGCAGTTTCTGACTTTACCATTCTCTTCATCCATCCGACTCGCCTGCCAATGAACCACTCCTCACTGAGGCCACCTATTGTTTGCCAGCTCTTGCCCCACCCTTCCCCCACATCTTCCTGCCGTCTATCTCACTCTACTCCATCTTTAGTTTGGTTTATTATTGTCACGTGTACCGAGGTACAGTGAAAAGCTGTTGTTGCGTGCTACCCAGGCAAACAAAAGACTGTACATAATTACAATCAAGCCATCCACAGTGTACAGATAAAAGATAAAGGGTACAATATTTAGTGCAAGATAAAGTCTGATTGAAGATAGTTCTTCAATAAGGTAGATGGGAGATAAATACCTCTCTAGCCGATGAGAGGACGGTTCATTTGCCCGATAAGAGCTGGAAAGAAACTGTCCCTGAATCTGGAGGTATGCATTTTCAAACTTCTGTACCTCTTGCCTGATGGGAGAGGACGAAGAGGGAGTGACCAGGGTGGGGCAGGTCCTTGATTATGCTGGTGGCCTTGCCGGGGCAGCGTGAAATATAGAGGGAGTCAATAGAAGGGAGGTTGTTTTGCCTCGGAGGGCGATGGAGGCAGGTTCTCTGGATGCTTTCAAGAGAGAGCTCGATAGGGCTCTTAAAATTAGCAGAGTCAGGGGTTATGGGGAGAAGGCAGAAACGGGGTACTGATTGGGGATGATCAGCCATGATCACATTGAATGGTGGTGCTGGCTCGAAGGGCCAAATGGCCTACTCCTGCACCTATTGTCTATTGTCTATTGTTTGTGCGATGGTCTTGGCTACATCCGCAACTCTCTGCAACTCTTGCGGTCTTGGATGGAGTCAGTCTGAAGAAGGGTCCTGACTGAAACAATGAAACATTTTCCTCCACACCTGCTGCCTGACCCACTGAGTTCTTCCAGAGTGTGTTTTTTTTTGCTCAAATTTCCAGCATCTGCAGCCTCGTGTGTCAATGCCTATCGACCACACTCCTGCCCCATTTAGCACCACCTGTTCTGCTGTGGCAGAGTCTGTGGATCCCACATTGACTTCAACAGCTAACTCAGAATCACCACATTTAATGGAAGTAAATTAACCTGCATCCAGAGGAGCTGTCTGGTGTGGAATCCTATCCCCTAAAAAGTTAATAAAATCGCAGTTCCTTTCTTGCTTTCATTTTCATGTCCTGATCTTTAATTTGACAAATGATTAACGATGAATTCTGTTGTCGGTTATGTGAGAAGTCGCAATGTGATTGAATGATCTGCCCATCCAATTACGGGACATTAAAGAGCATCTGTGATATGTGCCAAGTTATGTAGCAACGTGCACAGGTATTTGTTCATCAGCATCATAGAATTTATTTTCCTCATAAGTTTGGTGATTCTATGAGGGTCACAGTGACACAGCTGATAAAGCTGCTGCCTCACAGTGCCAGAGTCCCAGGTTCGATCCTGACCATGGGTGCTGCCAGTGTAGAGTTTACACGTTTTCCTCTGGGTCCTCTGGTTTTCTCCCACATCCCAAAGACATGTGGGCTTGTAGGTTAATTGGCCTCTGTAAAATTGTCCCCAGTTTGTAGGGAGTAGATGCGAAAGTGGGATAACATGGAACTGGTGTGAGTGGGTGGTTAATAGTTGGTGTGAACTCAGTGGGCTGAAGGGCCACTTTCCCTGCTGTATCTTTAAACTGAAAATGTTGCCCCTTCACTGGTGACTGCTGAAATTCGGGTGATTGCCAGATTAGAAAGGTCACTTCTGTTTGCTTGATCAGTCTGTTCTGTTGTCCCACAGTGACTGACCATTTTTCTACATGTTCTGCTAAGTTTAAGAGCATGCTGTTGCAAAGTTGATTGGAACCTTTGGGTATATTTTAGTAATAGTTTATGATTTATATTTCCATTGTAGGTACAAATCTATGAGCTGGAGGAGCACCAGATTGAATCATGGCGAGGTAAGAATGGAATAATTTATTTTTGGCTTCCATTCAGTTTAAATGATACATCACCTGAAGGAGCCTTTGGTCATGGGTGAGCAAAGACAGTGATCTCTCTTCCCAAGCACAGGGTCATTTTAAAAAGAAATTTCAAAATAGACTTTATTCAAGTAATAAATATATATAATACAAGAACCATGCAACAAATTAATCCCACATTCTCGGAGAGAATGTCTATACAAACATTCAATATTGTTTACACAAATTACACCAATTTTATCCCCCACCCTTGCCACTCCTGTGGCCCACTGGCGTGGAATCCCTTCCCTTATTTTGAGGGACGTCTCCACCACACCCTGCCTCCCCCCCCCCATATCCAGCAGCGGAAGGAACCTAGACTGTGGTCCTCCCCCACCGAGCCTTGGCGTTGGCTGCACCGAGCTTCAGTGCGTCCCTCAGCACGTACTCCTGTAGCCTGCAGCCGGCCAGTCGGCAACATTCCCCGATGAACATCTCGCTCCGCTGAGAGGTCAACAAAGCTCAGGAGACGAAAGAGCATCTTTCACCGACCGAGTTGATGACCCTCCAGCAGCACTCAATGTCAGTCTCTGAATGCGTCCCTGGGAATAGTCCATAAATCACAGTCCTCTGTGACGGAGCTGTTCGGAATAAATTGTGACAGGGACCCTTGCAAACCTCTCCAGACTGTTTGCAAATCCACACTTTGCAAAGAGGTGGGCAACTGTCTCATCCCCATAAGCACAGGGTCATTGCAGTCAGCTGTTGTGCTGCTATTAGCCTGCCTGAAATTTAAGGAGGTCCAGACTGACAAACATTTGCAGAGTTCACCCGTGAACCATAGGGACTGCTGTAGAACTAATTTAGAAACACATTTTTCAAAGCTAATAGATAAATTTAGTAATGGGCAGTCTTCATGGTTGTTCTTTGTGGCATTGTAAAGAAGCTATTAGATACAAAAAATAATTTGTGGACCTTAAAAGGACGTAAAATGCTGGAGTAATTCAGCAGGTCAAGCAGATTCTCTGGAGAACATGGAGAGGTGACGTTTCAGGTCGGGACCCTTCAGTCTGCCTGGATTAGAGGGTTTCAGCTACAGGAAGAGTTTATATAGACGGATTATTTTCTCTGGAACTTCGGATATTGAGGGGAGAATTGATAAAATTATATAAAATTATGAGAGGCATGGGCAGCGCAGACAGTCAGAACCTTTTTCTTAGGTTGGAAATGTCCAACAGAGGGCATATCTATAGGGTGAGAGGGGGAAAGTTTAATGGAAAGTTTTTACACAGAGGGTGGTGGGCGGCTGGAAAGCATTGCCAGGGGTGGTGGTGGAGGCAGATACGACAGTGGCGTTTAAGAGGCTTTTGAATATACAGGGAATAGAGGGACATGGATCATGTTCAGGCAGAAGAGATCAGTTCAGCAAGGCATCATGTTCAACACAACACATTGTGGGCCGGAGGGCCTGATCCTGTGATGTACTATGTTCTGGCACTTTGTGCCCTTTTGTGCAAACCAGCTTCTGCAGTTCCTTGTTTCTAAACTCACTTGTGGATCTGTTTATCTTATCCCATAATAAAATAAACTTTCTTCATTTTTGAATTTCACTCACATTTGTCCTCTGTTTTGTTGACAAAGAAGCTGGAATCTTTATAACTGTTGAGTAACTTCAGCAACTGCACTTTGCATGGAAGGCCTCAGTTATAATCAGCAGGTCGTCAACAGTTAATCTCTGACCTTGCCAGAGTAGTTAAACTCTAGTTACTTGTTTGAATGTAAAAACATTGCTTTTTTTTGGAAGAACAGCATAGCATTGCTTTAAATGGCATGATATGATCCTTCTGAAACCTACCCTTTTTCTGCATATGGGTGTGAGAATAAATACTTTCCATTTCTGAGTAGTGTTTTTTTTTGTTAAATATTTTTTATTAGAAGTAAGTACATATCAAGTATTTCTGAGTAGTTTATTTTGCACAGATCATTGTTTTTATTTCCTTTCTGGAGAAGTGACTGTAATTGGGCATTTGTTTCCTCAAATAATATTGATGAGCGCCAGCGTTTGATATTAGCAATGGCAATATATACATTACATGCAGTTAAAAGTGGCTCGATTCAGATTTCCAATTTTCTTGAAAAAGCAAAAATAAATTGCACACGCGAGAGCAAGACTTCAGAGTCAATCTGGATGAGAAATAGAATGGCTTTAAGGGACACCAGACCACAGTCATACATCATTGTCAGCTGGTGTACACCAGCTAAAGGAAAGATGAAGCCAGGATACTTTCATGTGTTGGAAGGAACTGCAGATGCTGGTTTATACTGAAGATAGACACAAAATGCTTGAGTAGCTAAGCGGGACAGGCAGCATCTCTGGAGAGAAGGAATGGGTGATGTTTCAGGCAGAGACCCTTCTTCAGACAATTGCGACTTTGCTCATGAAGATCAACTAATTTAAAACCACTTTAGCTGTTTTGTTCAAAATGTTTTTGGCTGCTATTTTGTTTGTGAGGAAATATCTTGGTGTTTCCTTGGTGTTTTGAAATTGGGTTTGAATTCATTACTTATCTCATCTGTAATTTTTCACAGTCATTGTGAATGGCATCACTTTGCTCTGCAACTTCCTGTTCAGCACGGGACATTTTATTGTCTTTACCATTGTACATCAATGTGCCTGCAAACAAAGAACTGACATTTCCTCCAACTAAATAACACCAATTACTGATGTATTCGACAAGTTAACCAGTTTCTGCAAAGAAGGAAGCAGTAGTAAAAATTCTGCTTAACAATCTTTCAACAGGACTTTATTCCTTGGAGTGCAGGAGACTGAGGGGTGATCTTATAGAGATGTATAAAATCACGTGGGGAATTGATAGAGTGAATGTACAGAATCTTGAACCCAGGGTAGGGAAATCAAGAAGCAGAAGACATAAGTTGAAGGTGCGAAGGGAAAGATTTATTAGGACTAAATAGGAATATGCAACATTAGGAACATTAAGAATATTAGGACTTAATAGGAATATGCAACATATGCAACAGCCAAAAATCTGTAGCCTCCCTTCGATCTGGTATTTTGTTGGTTCACATGCTTGATCAATGGTGTTTTATCATTAATGTTTTATTATTATTAATGTTTAGTGTTTTCTGAGTCATTCGTAACTGTCACTGTATGTCATGTTGTTACTTGTGGGCGGAGCACCAAGGCAAATTCCTTGTATGTGAATACTTGGCCAATAAACATACTTACTTAATTATTTTTACACAGAAGGTGGTGAAGAAGGAGCTGCAAAAGGAAGTAGTTGAGGCAGATACTATAACACATTTAAAAGATATTTGGACAGACACATATATAGGAAAGGTTTAGAGGGATATGGGCCACACGTGTGCAGCTGGGTCTAGCGTGTACACGTTGCATGGACACGTTGGGCTGGAGAGCCTCTTTCCGTGCTATATGACCCCATATTTCCATATAAGTTGATCTGAACTTTTATTTTCTTAAAGAATGTATGTGGATAAGAACATGGACATTTTTTATCAACTATAATGATTCAATGATACTTTATTGTCACGTGTACTTTGGTAAAGTGAAATTTGTTGTTGAAATATGAACTAAACGGGTTACGTTAGGTAAGAAAAACACTAGTTTTTCTTTCAGCAATGTAAGATTGATCTCCACTGCATTGCTCCTTGTGAGCAGGTGCTGGATGTATATTTATGAACAGATACTGTTTAAGCTGTTGAAACCCATGACATGTTTTGCAGTGGATCTGACAATTGCTTTGTTTTCTGTCTTCAGAGCTATATTTACAAGAAACATTCAAGCCTTTGGTGAACATAACACCAGATGCAAGGTATGTAGACCACCTGGCATAACTTGCCTCTTCAAAGTGGTTGGTTGTGTTTATCTTTGTCTACAAAACCTCTACGGCTGTACCTGATTCAGGTTTGTTTATTGTCATATACACCAGGGTGCAATGACACTTTGTGTCTACATGTAACTCCCAAAGTAAAAAGTATAAATAGAGTAATGATATATACAATGATATATACATCGGAACAAGGGCTGAGTCCCCCTGGTCCTCACCTTTCACCCCACTAGCCGTCCCATACAACAAATAGTCCTCCGTCATTTTTGCCACCTCCAATGTGACCCCACCACTTTCCACATCTTCCCATCTCCCCCCCCAGTCTGCTTTATGCAAAGACCGCTTCCTCCGTAACTCCCTGGTCAATTCTTCCCTTCCCACCCGCACCACCCCCTCCCCGGGCACTTTCCCTTGCAACTGCAAGAAATGCTACACTTGTCGCTTTACCTCCCCCTCGACTCCATTCAAGGACCCAAGCAGTCGTTCCAGGTGCAACAGAGGTTAACCAGCACCTCCTCCAACCTCATCTAGTGCATCCGCTGCTCTAGATGTCAGCTGGTCTACATTGGTGAGACCAAGATTAGGCTTGGCGATCGTTTCGCCGAACACCTCCACTCGGTCCACATTAACCAACCTGATCTCCCGGTGACTCAACTCCCCCTCCCATTCCGAATCCGACCTATCTGTCCTGGGCCTCCTCCATGGCCAGAGTGTGCACCACCGGAAATTGGAGGAGCAGCACCTCATATTCCGCTTGAGCAGTCGGCACTCTAGCGGCATAAACATTGACTTCTCCAATTTCCGGTAGCCCTTGCTGTCTCCGCCCCTTCTCAGCTCTCCCTCAGCCCTCTGGCTCCTCCTCTTCTTTCTTCTTCCTACCCCCCCCCCCCCCCCCCCCCTCCCCCCCCCCCGTCTGAAGAAGGGTTTCGGCCCAAAACGTTGTTTTCCTTTGCTCCATAGATGCTGCCGCACCCGCTGAGTTCTCCAGCATTTTTGTCTACCTTCACAATTAGACCATTCCGCCCATCGAGTTTGCTCGACATTCAATAATGGCTGATCTACTTTTTCCTCTCAACGTCAGTTTCCTGCCTTCTCCCCGTAACTTTTGACGCCCTTCCTAATCAACACCTCGAAAATACCCAATATCTTTGCCTCCACAGCTGTTTGTGGCAATTCCATAGATTCACCACCCTCTGCCTAAAGAAATTCCTCCTCATCTCTATTCTGAAGGTACATCCTCTTATTCTGAGGTTGTGCCCGTGTTGGCCGTCCTTTCACCCTTTTTGTTATTTTTAGTCTGTTTAAAAGTATGTTCCTGGAGGTTTCTTAGTCTTTTTTATGTGGGGGAGGTGGGGAGGGGAAGGGGTAAACCATTTCCCAGTCACTTCCTGGTTGGGATGTGTCTATTCTCCGAGTCGCATCTTCGCCCCCTCCCCTCGCGGCCTACCATCTGGATTGGCGCGGCCTTCCCTGCCGGAGACCAGCCAGAGCTTCAGCGGTGGCGCAGCACTGAATTACCATCGCGGAGAGGGCAAAGCCTTACTGGGTTGAGAATGTGGAGCTCCGGAGTGTTGGGCCAGCTGACTTGAACATCGTGGAGCTGTGGTTTACGGAGCTTCCAGCCATGGGCAGCGCTGATTTTACCATCGCGGAGTCCTGGGACCCTTTGCCGAGGTTCGCCAGTGTCAGAGCTCCTTCCAGCTCCCGTGGACTTCGGGAGCCGCGGTCTCCGGTAGGAAATGACCGATGCGGAAACTCCAAGCCGCTGAGAGTGTTCTCCCGTTCCGATGTCAGAGTTCCATCATCCCGGCGAGAGGGCCTGAAACATCGGGCCTCCGTAGCGGCGACTGCGGAGGGCTCAAAGGCCCCGACCAAGGGTGAACAAAGAGGAAACTGACTGAACTTTATTGCCTTCCCTCACAGTGGGAAACGTTGATTCCGCTGTTGTGGGATGTTCATGTTAAATTCTATTGTGTATTATGTCCTTTTTATTTGTATGGCTGTATGGTAACTCAATCTCACTGTACCAATTGGTGCATGTGACAATAAATGTAACTTGAACTTGAATGTGAACTTGCCCTCTGGTTCTAGGTACACTCGTTACTGGAAACATCCTGTCAAAATATTTTCTGTAGTGCATCTGTAGAGGTGTGAGACAATCCATGTGGACACACCGAATGTTCTCAGAAACCTAAGAAAAGCAAAGCATTGCACTGTCTTGATCAGCGCATGAGTGTGAAAGGGCAAAGTTAGGTTGCTGGTAATATGGATGCCTCGAACCTTAAAACTGGTGACCATCTCTCTAGTAGGATTGTGTTCACCTCCTTGCTTCCCTAGGTCATAGTGAACTCTTTTGTCTTGCTGAAGTTAAGGGCTAGGTTGTTGTTCTGACACCAATGCAAAAGGCACTCAATCTTTTTTCCTGTACATCATCTCATCATTTATGTTGATCCAGTCGTCAACAATGGTGTCATTGGTGAGCTTGAAGAATGTTGGCGTTGTACTTGGCCACCCAGTCATGGGTATACAGGACGTAGAACAAGGGACTGGGCACACGACCCTGCAGGCACACGTGTTGAGGGTCAGGGTGGAGGATACAGTGTGGAATCATGTCCTTTGGCCTACTGAGTCTCTGCTGACCATCGATCAACTGTACACTAGTTCTATGTTATCCCACTTTTGCATCCTACACACGAGGGGCAATTTACAGAAGCCAATCGTTAAATTTAGTTTAGGGATAGCGCAGAAGCATTCCCTTCGGCCCACTGAGTCAGCGCCGACCAGCGATCCCTGTACACTAGCCCTATTCTACACACTAGGGACAATTTACAATTTTTACCAAAGCCAATTAACTAATAACTCAGCGGGACAGGCAGCATCTTTGGAGAGATGGAATGGGTGATGTTTCAGGTCGAGGACCTTATTCAGCCCCAAGATGTCACCCATTGCTTCTCTCCAGTGATGCTGCCTGTCCCGCTGAGTTATTCCAGTATTTGTCTCTATCTTCGGTGTAAACCAGCATCTGCAGTTCCTTCCTACCCAATTAACCTTCAAACCTGTTCGTCTTTGGAATGTGGGAGGAAACCAGTGCACCCAGGGGAAACCCACGCTGTCACGGGGAGAATGTACAAAATGCATCCAGACAGCTGTGGTCAGGATGGAACCTGGGTCTCTGGCGCTGCAAGGCAGCAGCTCTCCCGCTGCACCACTGTGCCAGCCTACACTGTTATCAATTCTAACCAACTGCCGGTCATGTCAGGATGTCCAGAAGCCAGTTACAAATGGAGGCCTTGGAGATCAATGGAAGCGCTGGTGGACGTGGAGAACTGCAACTGGTCCCTGTAAATCAGAACTGGCACGCAAATAGCCAAAAGATTGGAAGGGATGGAGGGGGATAAGCTGCTTGCCCGGTTGAACTTTGGCTTTCGGGTTAGCTTTAGTGTGAGGACTCAGCCCGAAAAGCTGCTTATGAAGCAGAATTTTCCACTTAAATTCCCAAGGCAGGTTTTAAGATATTTTTCTCACTCCTCTTGACTCACTCTCTACGTTTTACAGCTGGCTTACCTCTTTGCTCCGTTCTGGTGATAGGTTGATGACTGTTTTAATGCTCGCAGGTGACCTGCTAGGAATTAATCTTGTGAGCTTATAGGTACTCGCTCTAACTCCGACTTGCTATGATTAGTTGATCCTTTGAATCCCTTGGAATTAAAATTGTGTTGTATAGTTAATCACACAAAGATAATTAAGTGGTGTGACAAGAGTATTATTGTCACATGTGCCAAAAAAACAGAACAATGAAATTCTTAGTTGCAGCAGTACAATGGGTTTGTAACACAGTATTCAAGAGATACACAAGAAAAAGTTCAATACACTTAAAAACCCAATATTGTGCTAAAAACAAAACAAAGCCCAGAGTCTCTCTTGCAACCAAGTCAGTTCATAGTTTGGAGTTTAGTAGAATGTCTGGTTTCTGCACACAGGGCACACAGTGCCAGATTTTTAATAATTTATGCTGTGTGAGAGTAGGAAGTTATGTGAAGCAATTTTCTTCTGCACTAGTCTTGGGGTTATTGATTATTTCTTGGTTATATATTATCCATGTGTATTGTATTTATAGGCCTGTTATGCTGCTACAAGTAAGAATTTCTTTGTTCCACTGTTGGTGAAAGGTTGGTGATAATAATTAAACACCTTAAACATCATGATAATTAAACACCTTTGACTCTTGATCTCATCAGCCGAACTATGTTAGGTGCTTGCTTGAATCATATTTTATCACAGAGACATCTAGTCAATCATCCTTTCCCATATTTGTGCTCAATTCTTCAGTGTGGACCTTGAAGCCACGAGGTCCTGAGGCAAGAGTGATCCAACATTTGAGATTTCCCACTTTGCCACCAACATGATGTGCTGCTAACACCATTTTCAATCTTTGTTCTTTCAGCCTCTTCGATGCCGTATATTCGCTCATTAAGAACAAAATTCATCGGTTGCCCGTCATCGATCCCGTCAGTGGAAATGCACTTTATATCCTCACTCACAAAAGGATTCTAAAGTTTTTGCAGCTTTTTGTAAGTACCTTCTGAAACGTCATCAGTGTATAAATCACGTTTTCTTTTGCCCCCAAAGCATTTGTACATTTGTTAACATTTTTGCACACAGCATTGATAAATAAATAGATTTTCAAATCATACTTCAACAATGTTTTTATGTTCCAGTTGTGAATAATGTTGTTTCTGTGCTCCAGAGATTTGACATGTTAAGAGGATTAACCTAATCCTCTCCATGTCGGGATTCCCTTTCTGATTCCTTTTTTGATATTTATTTTATCATCTACAAATTACTTTTCACAAACTATTTTTACTTTATTGTGCTATGTGGCCAGGGATTCCTGAAGACCACCAGAGATCAAATGTTTGATGTTTATATTGCTGTATTTTTGGTTGTCCTTGAGCAGGATGTGGTGTTGAGCCATGGTCTTCAACTATTTTGTCTTTCACCTTGTAGGCATCACAGATACAACTCTGCAATTTTCTGAAGTGAACTGTTGAAAGATGACTATCCAGAAAGCCAAAATAAATTCTCATTTGCTTATTTTGTCTCTTAGCAGGAGGCTTGAAATAAACTGGAATCTTAAGCAAAACACACAGTGCTGGAGGAACTAAGTGGGTCAGGCCACATCTGTGGAAGGAATGGAGAGATAATATTCAAACTGATAGGAGTAGGGGAAGAAAACTGGAAAAGAGAGAAGGGGTTGGGACAAAGCCTGACAAGTGATAGGTGGAAACAGGTAGAAGCGGGGAAGGGGGTGGTGGGTGGGTTTTTTGGCAGATTGTAAGTGACAATGGCTAGCGATGAGGAGACAAAAGGTATTAGATAAGGTGATGGGAGAAGTTAAATGTGAACGTTGGGAAAGGGATCAAAGTGGAAAGAGGGGAGATAACGGAAATGGGAGATGAGGATAGGAATGGGAAGAAGCAGGGTGACTGTGGTGAAGGGGGCTGGAAGATGGAGGGAAAAATACTCCATTTTGGTAGTTTACAACCCAGGGATAAAACCACCCTAACCCTCTTTCCCCTGCCCCACCCTAGCCTAGTGCAAACACACTTATCGCACCATCTCCCCTCCCCCCCCCCCCCCCCCAAGTGGCCTTCTACTTTACCATCCAACTCATCTTCAACCTGTCCCCCTCCGTGCATATTCTGCCTTCCAGCTTTACACTTCTCCTCTACTTATCTGATTCCCTTTTTGCTCTTTTTCACCTCTAGCCTTTGTCACTTACTCCACCCATCTGCCAAGCACCCCCAACCCCACTCGCTCCCCTCACCTGTATCCACCTGCCACTTGCCAGGCTTTATCCTGACTTCACCTCCCTTTATCTGCTTTCTCCATCCGTACTGCTACCAGTGTGAAGGAGGGTCACGACCCGAAACGTTCCTCTGTCCGTACCCTCCACAGAGGCTGCCGGCCACATTGAGTTACTCCAGTACTTTGTGTTTTGGCTTGAAATATGTAAATGTTATCACACTTGGTAGGAGCACGGTGGTGCAGCGGTTGAGTTGCTGCCTTACAGCGCCAGAGATGTGGATTTGATCCGGACCACAGGATTTGCTTTTACATTCCCCTGATAACGGTGATAGAGACAGTTTTCCCTGGCCTTCTCTTATCATTGAAAGTTTAGTATTACCCTATGAGTAGGTGGGGCCATTATTTCATAGAGCCTTTGTTATAGTTCAACGGTCTAAATACTACATGACATATTGTGCTGGACATGGCCATCATCTACTACCTCCTGATACTGTTGGACTAATCGTAGATCCCAGAAGACTTGCTGGTGATGTTGTTGCCTCACAGTGCCAGAGATCCACATTCAGTCCTGACGTTGGATGCTGGCTGTGACGAGTTTGAGTTTCTCCCTGTGCCCGCATGGGTTTTCTCTGGGTGCTCTGGTTTCCTCCCACACTCCAAAGACGTACGGGTTTGTAGTTTAATTGGCTTCGTTTGTAAATGATTGTTAGTATGTAGGATAGTGCTGGTGTACGGGATGATCGTTGGTCGGCGTGGCCTGAGGTGCTTGTTTCTGTGCTGTCGCTCTAAACTAAACTAATCTGTGTGGCTCATGATTTGGCACCGCTGTGGAAAGAGCATTGAAACAGAAACAAATGTTGGGGCTGTAACATTTCCATCCATTCCTCCACAGGTCTCTGAGATGCCAAAGCCTGCCTTTATGAAGAAAACACTGGAGGAACTTGGAATAGGAACATACCTTAATATTGCCTTCATCCATCCAAACACTCCTATTATAAAAGCCCTCAGTATATTTGTGGAGAGGAGAGTTTCTGCATTGCCTGTCGTGGATGAGTCAGGTTGGTGTTTGATCTTTCTCTGACTTTTAGCTTTGCTGATGATGAAAGCCATGGCGCGTTAAAGTGGAATTTGTCAGAGACTATGGTAGTCGTTGATCAACAAGTTATTCTGTAGAAAAGCAAAATATTACAGATGTTTAGTTTAATGTCACGTGCACTGAGGTACAGTGAAAAGCATTTGTAGCAATGTTACAAAATTTTGAGATTTAAAAAATCAAGTCTGCAATTTATCCCATCAGATAAAGAAGTTTAATTTGACACCTAATTTACTTTCATATCTTCAGTATTAAGAAAGTTATGGCCATTTTCATACTCGGAAATTAGCATCTTGCTCCCCATTGCCTTTCAATTGACTTAACTCAAAAGCTGTGATCTGGAAAAGTTAAAAGCCCATAACTTTCTTAAAAATTAAGAGAATGAAATTTTCAGTTATTATAGATTGAAGCATTCTGAAACAAATATGAAACAATCTTACTTGGATGACCTGAAATTAAAGCATATAATTAGTTAGTTATCTAATTGTAGCTAATTACAAAATTCAATGAGTAGATCTAAACATCTATCCATTTCTTAAGAAAAGAAACTTTTTTTTAATTGTCTAAGTGTCCAAATAACATTCACACAATAATCCACAATATAACATAATTTTTAAATCTCATTTTCATGAATTTCTGGGCCAAATGGAAGGAATTTAGTGTTTGATTCCTGTAAATTAATGGCCATTTAAATCAACTAGCGAGTGGGTTTTAGTGGAATGCGGTGGATTGGAACATTGCGGTTAGCGGTGAAGTCGGGAGGAAAAATACTTTTTGTTCATACATTTTTTGGGACCCCATTTCGCAACATAAAAATATTATTAAAGCCTCCCGAAAAACCAACTTTTAATATAAAAATAAATTATTTACCTTTTCTTCTCCCCTACGCAAAATCCTTCCGGTTGTCGGTGCTCACGGCTTTTGAAGGTGATTTTTAAATTACTCTAGTTAATAAATAATTTAGAGTAATTTAAAAATAACTTCATTCATGAAATGTCGGAGCGATTTTTCATCCGCAACGAAATCGCCCGACATTCATCGATTTTCCATGCCTGTTGAAAAACGGCACTTTAAGCCCGCCCCCCTCTGAAAGGCGCCAAAGTCGCACACACGGGGAGCGGCAGAACTACAGCGCTGCTAAAGGTACGTTTTGCAACATACCTAGCATTTGTCAGCGGAAAGACAATACATGATTACAGTTGGGCCATTCACAGTGTACAGATCATGGTAAAGGGAATAACGTTTAGTTCCAGTAAAATCCAATTAAAGATAATCCAAGGATTTCCAATGAGGTAGATGGTAATTCAGGACTGCTCTCTAGTTGTTGAAAGAATGGTTCAGTTGCCTGATAACAGCCTTATAGAAGTTTCAAGTCAGGAAATGTGGGGAGAGAAACAGCATTAACGATTCAGGCTGGTGGCCTTTCATTTGAACTGGTGGTTATGATGAAAGGTCCCAACCCAAAACGTCACCTATCCATTTTCTCCAGAATTGCTGCCTGACCTGCTGTTACTCCCCTTCATCAGACTGAAAGATAGAGAAGGCCAGAACATAACATGGCTGGCAAATGTTCTGGCCTCTATCTTTCAGTTTGATGAAGGGTTCAGACCCGAAACATCACCTACCCCTTGCTCCAGAGAAGCTGCCTGACCCGCTGAGTTACTCCAATCTATCTTCGGTATAAACCAGCATCTGCAGTTCCTTCCCACACAAATGATGGGTGGATACAGGTGAGAGGAGTGTTAAAGAAGGAACTGCAGATGCTGGAGAATCGAGGGTTACACAAAAAGCTGGAGAAACTCAGCGGGTGCAGCAGCATCTAAGGAGCGAAGGAGATAGGCGATGTTTCTGGTCGAGACCCTTCTTCAGACTGGTCAGGGATCAGGGAAACGAGAGATATAGACAGTGATGTGGAGAGATAAAGAACAATGAATTAAAGATATGCAAAAAAGTATCGATGATAAAGGAAACAGGCCATTGTAAGTTGTTTGTAGTGTGAAAATGAGAAGCTAGTGCAACTTGGGTGGGGGGGGGGAGATAGAGAGAGAAGGAATGCCAGGGCCTGATGGCTGAGGGAGAGGTGGGAAGGGGAGGAGGCAGCCTGGGTTAACAGAATTGAGAAAATTCAGAAAATTGGTGAGAGGAGGGTGAGAGTAGAGACGAGGGATAGAGATAAATAGAAGACATACGGGTATCAGATAAAGAAAGGGGAGAAATGCAATGTCAAGCCAGAGGGAGTGATATGGGTGGAAGGGGAAAGAGGAGAGAGGAAAGAGAGGGGATAAAAAGAAAATGGGAGACTCAGAGTATTAAGTGAGAATAGTTTGGGCACCCCACTGTTGCTGTCACAGTTGATCAGTCTGTGAAGTCGCCAGATGGCTGTACGACCTGTTTTGCTTTTGTTGAAAGACTGGAGCCTTATGCTATCGGCTCCAGCACAATCTTGACTTTAGACTTTTAGAGATACAGCACGGAAACAGGCCCTTCAGCCACCGAGTCCGTGCCGACCAGCAATCACCCCGTACACTAGCATTATCCTATGCACAAGCGACAATTTACATTTTCTACCAATTAACCTACAAAACTGTACCTCTTTGGAGTGTGGGAGGAAACTGAAGCACCTGGAGGAGAGCCATGTGGTCACAAGGAGACCATATAGACAGCACCCATAGTCAAGATGGAACCCAGGTCTCTGGCGCTGTAAGGCAGCAACTCTACCCCTGTGCCACTGTGCCGCCCACTCATTTGCTTGTGAGTCTAGTACAGTCGTGGAATAAGATCATCATAGTCTACACTGTCCTGTTTGGCATCAGGCACGTTATTTATCATGCTGAGATGTTGGGGTCAAATTAAACTCTTCTTCAATATCATTGAAAAGATCAGTTGTTTTTGGCATGAGGAGATGGACCTTGACCTCGAATGTTTGGATAGAACATCAGAGTTTTATTTATTTTTGTCAGTCTCCTATCATATTGCTTCAAATATAAATTATTTCACGCACACGATGGTGGATTCACACAGAGGGCGGTGGGAATTTAAACAAGCTGCCAGAGGAGGTAATTGAGGCAGGTACTATCACAACATTTAGTTTAGAGTTTAGTTTATAGATACAGCGTGGAAACAAGCCCTTCGACCCACTGAGTCCATGCCAACCAGCAATCACCCATACACTAGGTCTATCCTACACACTAGGGACAATTTCCAGAAGCCAATTAACTTACCAACCAGCACGTCTTTGGGATGTGGGAGGAAACTGGAGCACCCGGAGAAAAGCGTGCAGTCACAGGGAGAGCGTACGAACTCCACACAGACAGCACCCGGCCAGGTGGGACTAGTGTAAATCGGGTATCTTGGTTGGCTTGGAAAGTTGGGCTGAAGGACCTGTTTCCGTGCTACATTACTCTATATCTCCTGTATAAAGCAGAGAAAGTGAGTTAAACTCAAAACTTTGATTGGTACAGGTAACATTAATAAACGTACACATTTAAAGATTCAAGATTAAAAAAATTAAAATTCATACAAATATGTGCATTTGTATGTTGAGTTGATTTGTTTAGTTTATTGTGTACCGTGATCCAGTGCAAAGATTTTGTTGCATGCTAACCAGTCAGCAGAAAGATAATACATGATTACAATTGAGCCATCCACAGTATACAGATACATGATAAAGGGAATAACGTAAATAATGTATAGTGCAAGATAAAGTCCAATCAAAGGTAGTCTGAGGGTCATCAATGATGTAGATAGTATCTTAGGACTGCTCTCTAGTTGTTGGTAGGATCATTCAGTTGCCTGATAACAGCTGGGAACAAACTGTCCCTGAATCTGGAGGTGAGCGTTAATTGTCGTCTATAAAATGTGTCAGGAGTGGATGCGAAAGTGGTATAACATAGAACTTGAATCAACGGGTAATCGATGGTTAGCATGGACTTGGTGGGCCGAAAGGTCTGTTTCTATGCTGTGTTTTTCAATCAATCAATCAATCAATTTTAAAAAAGCATTAAAGACATTTTGAGCAATTCATTGGAAGAAGATTTAGAAGATAGGGGAGATAAAAACATGAATATTTCAATTTTGCTCAGCTAAATTTCCTGAAGAATGTTGGTGAAAAACTCAAATTTTTGTTCAGTGTGCTAGAGACGTGATTATTCAAATGTAATTGTTTTTAATAAATGGTTAATCATGATTTAAGATATTTATTTGCCTATAACATTTTGCATCATTTGAAAACTGATTAATAGTTCATTCTACTGTACATCCTGCTGCTTCAACTCAAAAACTTTGTGTAGCCACAGTAAGAATTTGACTTGTATTTAGTTAAATAACCTGCTATGAGTCACTAAGTGAAGGCTAGTTGATCCCTTCCAAATAAGTAATTATCTTGGGTAATGCTCAGGATCAACGCTGATTTGTTTCCATCCCAATATTGAGATAGAACATAGAACAATATAGCACAGGTAATGGCCCTTCGGCCCATAATGTCTGTGCTAAACATGATGCCAAGATAAACAAACCTCTTTTTCCTGCACATGATCCATATCCCTGCATTTCCTCAGATGGATGCAAAATGCTGGAGTTAAGGGCCTGTCCTACTAGCGCGCGATTAGACGCGACAAGCGCGACCTACCGTGGTCGCTTTAGTCGCCCGGCCTCGCGTGACCCTGTCCCACTGCGATCGCCGGAGTCTCGTCGAGTTGTGTGTAGCTGGTGTCGACATCGCGCGTAGTGTCCAAAAACCGACACTGCTCAAAAAATTACGCGCGGCAAAATCCTGTCGCGCAGAACGTGATTAACATGATGACGTTTTGACGTTGTGCGTCTTCAGCGTGGCGTTGCGTGATGACGTCACTGCCCGACGTCGTGCAACGCGCATGCTCATGTGCATCGTCACGTGATGAAAAATAACGTCCTTCCTTCGGACGTCGCGCGTGTAATCGCGCGCTAGTGGGACAGGCCCTTCACTCGCACCGGGATCGCCTGACCCCCACGCGACCCCCGCGTCCGAATTTGTCGCGCTTGTCGCGTCTAATCGCGCGCTAGTGGGACAGGCCCTTTACTCAGTGGTTCAGGCAAAAAGGATGGGTGACATTTTGGGTCGGAAGCCTTCTTCAGACGAAGAAGGGTTCTGACCCAAAACGTCACCTATTCTTTTTCTCCAGTGATGCTACCTGACCCACTGAGTTACTTCAGCATTTTGTGTCATTCTTTGGTATAAACCATCATCTGCAGTTCTTTTCTACATATTCCCTCCCTTTCCTCATATCTGTGTGCCTACCTAAAAGCCTCTTAAATTCCTCTTCCTTGCACCTACCCCACTCTGTGTAATAAAGCTTGCCCTGCACATCTTCTTTAAACTTTGCCCCTCTCAACTTAAAGCTACACCCTCTAGTCTTTTAACATTTCCACCCTGGGGAAAAAGGTTTTCACTGTCTACCCTATTGTCGCCTCTCATAGTTTTATATACTTCTATCAGGTCTTCCCTTAACCTCGGGCATTCCAGAGAAAACAACCCGAGTTTGTTAAATCTTTCTTTGTAGATAATATTCCCTAATCTGGACAGCATTCTGATAGTGCTGGAGTAACTCAGCAGGTCAGGCAGCATTTCCAGAGAAAAGGACGTTTTGAGTCGGGACCTTTCTTCAGACTCGACGCGAAACGACATCCATCCTTTTTCGCCAGAGATGCTGCCTGACCTGCCGATTTACTCTGGCAATTTGTGTCTTTTTTTATAAACCAGGATCTGCAGTTCCTTTTTTTTAACATTCTGGTAAACCTCATCTAACCCTCTCCAAAGCCTTCACATCGTTCCTGTAATGGGTGAACTAGAAATGCTCACAATACTCCCAAGTGCAGTGTAAGCAAAGTCTTACAGAGCTGCGTCATGACTTTCTGACTCTCACATTCAGTGAAGGCAACATATCATACGCGTTCTTAACGGTGGGACATGCAGACTCCGCCACACGTGGGACAGGAGCTGGCAGGGAGGGTTAATTGTGAGGTGGCACACTCCTGTCATTTTCACTGAACTTCCACATGGGGCTGGATGTTCTTCCACTATTTGGAGTAGTCATTGACATGAATTCACGGCATCGGTTCGGGTGTTGGATTTTTTTTCCAAGTGAGCTTTGAACACCTCCTTGAATCTATCTCTGTGTTCGTCTGTTAATCACTGCCCATTATAGTGATAAAAACCGAGACCCAGTTTCAGGCATCAGGTTTCCGATAAGCCTTTCTCTATAATGGGGCATCCTCTCCAGTCCAACAGCTCCAACATTGAGGCCTTAATTATGTGAGAAGGGCATAACTTCTATGGGAATCAGAAGAGGCATTTGAGCTTCCATATTAAACTAAACAGTGCCAGAAACAAAAGTAATCTATCCAACATAGACTATTGACACTTAGTTTTAGCGCTTTTTAAACCTACAGATGTATTTGTTGATTCCATCTATTTACAGTTAGAATTAGTTTGAATGACATAACTAGTTGCTCTATGTGCAACAAAAGCATCTTAAAGAATGAGGGACGTGAACGGAATAGTGGATCTGGTACTTGTAGTTTTGCATAGGTAAATGAGAAATCTGTGGTCTTTGCATTGAGCATTGCAAATAATTTTTCGTTTTTCTTTTACAGGGAAGGTTGTAGATATTTATTCCAAATTTGATGTTATAGTAAGTACAGTTCTCTTTGTATTTCACATTGTCATTATGGTGTGGTAGATTAAATTCCTGTGGGTATCTTTAACTGCAGCCATTAATCATGTTGCCATTATGAACATAATTAGCCAGTCATATTGACTGCAATTCCTTGTCAGGCAATACATGTCCTTTGTTCTGACTTTAAATGTAACACTCACAGTGTAATAAGCCTGCATTCTTTATCAGTTAGGGGTGGCTCATGTAGTTTGCCTTGTATCCGTGATGATATCTGAGCTGTTGATTAAATAATATTACTCAATATATTGCAAAAGTCATATGCTGTGGCTTCATTTAGTCAGACCCAAACTATACTTACAAAATTGTGCGTTTCCTCCGGGTGCTCCGGTTTCCTCCCACATCCCAAAGACATGCTGGTCTGTCGGTTAACTGGCCACTATAAAATTGCCCCTGGTGTGTAAGGAGTGGATGCAAAAGTGGGATAACATAGAACTAGTGTGAACTGGTGATTGATGGTAAGTGTGGACTTAGTGGGCCGAAGAACCTGCTTCCACGCTCAATCAATCAATCAAATCAACAATCCACAATCCCAGTTTCAGTTATTCTGCTAAAAAAATGTAGAACAAGATTACCAAAATACAAGCTAATTCTCTCAAAAATCCAGACACTTGATGACCAGTATTGAATAGAGGAAATAAACATGTTGGATATCTGTAATAAAAACAGCACATGCACAGTGGCGCAGCAGTAAACTTGCTGCCTTACAGCACCAGACACCTGAGTTCAATCCTTACTGTGGGTAATATCTGTACGGAGTTTGTACGTTCTCCCCGTGACCAGGTGGGTTTTCCCTGGGTGCTCCAGTTTCCTGCCATATTCCAAAGACACACAGGTTTGTAGATTAATTTGGCTTTGATAAAAATTGTAAATTGTCCCCAGTGTGTAGGATAGTGTTATGGGGCTGTCCCACTGTTCAAGTTAATTCAAGAGTTCTCCCATGTTTCGTCTGATTCAAGCTTGGTGAACCGCGTTTCCCGAGTACCTGCGGTTAGCGTTACAAGCTACTAAGAGACGTCCCGAGCTCCGACGTACCTGCTACGTAAATTCTACGTGCTTCCACGAGTTTGATTTTTATTTTAAACTTGGGAGAGCTCTTAAATTAGTTCAGTGGGACAGTTCCATTATTCGAGATCCGGCCGGCTACGTTGATGTCATGTGCACACTTGTAAATGAGAGCAGAACTTAGCTGTACAGTCCTCAGTATTATAGAGTTTACTAAAGGGCTGACTACTGGTGTTGAGAAATATCATGGATGATGTTTTGTCGCCTCTCCTTACTGGTGGCTATCAGGGGAGGATATTAGGAAGCCAAGGATCCAGTTGGACTAAGGTGTTGCTGAGTCTGGTTAAAATGGTGTTGAAGGCAGAGCTTATAGTTTATAGCTCTGGAGCTTCTTAAATGGTATTAGTATTCAAAGAAATGAAATCTCGTCCTACACACTACTAACATGGCAAGTAGATGCTTGGGGAATTGAGAGGTGTCTTGAAGTCTATGTCAGTAAGTAGAAAAACATACATCTAAAGCAAAGATAGGTGTCAAAATTGATTAACTGTCAACCATTAAATAAAGGAACAAAGTTGATCACTTCTCTAAGCTGGAAGTCGTAGTCTAGGCACTGAAGTTGCACAAAAAAAAATGTTTTCTATTTAAATGATTTAATTTGAGTTATTAGTATTTTAAAAATTACACAGAAGTTGCTTCAAATTAGTTGAGTGCAGACACGCGATGGGAATGAACAGATCTCAAACATCCTTGACTTCTTTATTGATTGCAATTGCTAAGTACCATTCGGAATTTGCTTTGAAGATCATTAGTTTAGTTTATTATTGTCACATGTGCCGAAGTACAGTGAAAAGCTTTCTTGTTGCGTGCTATTCAGTCAACAAAAAGGCTATAAATTATTACAATCAAGTTGTCCACAGTGTACAGATACAGGATAAAGGGTAAATGTGTGCACCTTTCCCAAAGTACTTTGACTTGATTCATGTGATCGGTGATTTTCAGAAACATGACAGCATGTGTGCAATGTATTTTTTGTTGAAATGTCACTCTAACACTTTTTGTTTAAAATAGTTCAAATTTTTCAATTTCTTTCCACCTCCCTCTGACCATACTCACCACAGCAACCACACTTCACTACTGTCAGCTTGATTTTTCTGTAGTGGTCTTAAAGAGATTATAGATTAGTACGGGTGTCGGGAGTTATGGGGAAAAGGCAGGAGAATGGGGTTAGATGGGAGAGATAGATCAGCCATGATTGAATGGCGGAGTAGACTTGATGTCCTAATGTCCGAATGTCCTAATTCTTGCTCCTATCACTTATGAACTTATGAATAGATCAGTGTATTTGTTTAGTTTAGTTTAGAGATGCAACACGGAAGCAGGCCCTTTGTCCCACCGAGTCTGTGTCGACCAGTGATCCCCTATCCTGCACACTAGGGACAATTTACAGAAGCCAAATTATGCTACAAACCTGTATATCTTTGGAGTGTGGGAGGACACTGGAGCACCTGGGGAAAACCCATGTGGTCACAGGGAGAACAAACAAACTCCGTGCAGGCAGCACCTGTAGTCAGGATCGAACCCGGGACTCTGGCGCTGTAAGGCAGCAACTCTACCGCTGCGCCACCGGTATCATTAGCAACACAGCACTTGTGATTTGACTAAATTCTTCAACAGGCTGTTGACGTTGTGATGAAAGACTTGGTGAACACTGATCACATAGTTAAAGTTCTTGGGACGTAGACATTTGGGATAACGTTAACATTTTGGTATTAGATGTGTGAGTAATTTGAATGTTATGGGGAGCAAGCTTGGGAGGTAAAAAGAAGAATGAAATGTGGAGGCTTAATTAAAGCAGATCAATAACTCCAGCACTGTATCACCCAACAACAAAGGCATGAAAAGCAAATCTTGATCAATGTCATCTAGCAGTTCCTTTATTCATATTGACTTTTAGGCATTTGGTTATCTGGGGAGTTTTAGATGGTTATTAATTTCTACATTTTAAATTGCAAGTAACATTCCATTTACTGATAAATAAGATTCCAGTTTGTTTTGATCTGCTAAGCATTTTTTTATTTTCTTTATTTTCAAATGATCTCACCCCACGACTGAATTGACCAAATTAAGAGAAAAGTTAAAGCCGTAATTGAAAAGATCTAAATATAAACCGGCTGCAATTTCATGAGCTTTCATTTCTTAGAAACCAAGATAAAGATATAAACATTGCATGTTAATGGAGTTTTTTCCCCCCCCTTGCTCAGAATCTTGCTGCTGAAAAGACCTACAATAACCTGGACATCACCGTAACCCAGGCACTGCGGCACCGCTCACAGTATTTTGAGGGGGTGGTGAAGTGTCACAGGCTGGAAACACTGGAGACAACGGTGGACAGAATAGTTAAAGCTGAGGTAAAGGTCTGGTTCAGCATTCAATACGCAGAAACCATTCGGCCATTCGGCTCCACAGGCCAATGCGGTTGCATTGCATGCAAGCCTGTTCCAGATTTACACCAAAGAGGGACACAAAATGCTGGAGTAACTCAACTGGTCAGGCAGTATCTCTGGAGAATATGGATAGGTGACGTTTTAAGTCGGGACCCTTCTTCCGACTGATGGTAGGGAGGCGAGAAAAATAGCAAATCGAGAGGAGGGACAGGACAGAGCATACAGGTGAACACAGACGAGGGTGTTATTTGCCTATCAAATAACCCGCGCTATCAAATATTTTTACCTATCAAATATGTATTTATTAAATATATATTTGCCTATCAAATAATCACATTGCCTGTCTTCACCTATTATCGGCCATGCCCTGTCCTGCCCCTTCACTCTCCCATCTTTGTTTCCCGCACATTGCACCTTCCGAAGCGTCCACCAGGGACTATACTGGAAGTTGGACAATTTTATTCTGGACAATTTCTTTTTAAACATTTTTATCAAGCCAATTAACCTACAAACCTGTACGTCTTTGGAATGTGTGAGGAAACCGAAGGTCATGGAGAAAACCCATGCAGGTCACGGGGAGAACGTACAAACTCCGTATAGACAGCGCCCATAGTCTGGATCGAACCCGGTTCTCCGGTGCTGCATTTTGCTGTGAGGCAGCAACTCTACCGCAGCGCCACTGTGACTGTTCCTTTACACTACAATCAGTCTGAAGAAAGGACCCAACCTGAAACGTCGCTTACCTGCGTTCTCTAGGGATGCTGTCTGACCTGCTCATTTGCTCCAGCACTTTGTGTCTACATTTGCTCAGTTGATTGTTTTTTTTTCCCCCAAATGCAGTAATTATTCAAGTGGCAAAGAATGTCATGGTGAGCAATATAGTCTTCCCCATCCCCACCCTTCTCCTCCCCTCCTGTCATGCCACATTGTTGAAGCCCAGAGTGTGTGCTTTTTAAACATGGAAACATGGAATGTGTCTGGTTTGTTTTTATGCAGGAACCAGACAACCATGCAGAATATGTTTAATGTGTGGCACCATAATTCATAACATATTCATAGAATCATTAAGGGCGGCGCAGTGGATCTGTGGTAGAGTTGCTGCCTTACAGCACCAGAGACCCGGGTTCGATCCTGACCTTCGGTGCTGCCTGTACGGCATTTGTACGCTCTCCTGACTGCAAGGGTTTTCTCCGGCTGTTCCGGTTTTGTCTTACACTCCAAAGACATGCAGGTTTGTAGGTTAATTGGCCCTAGTATGTAGGATAGAACTGGTGTATGGGAATCGCTGGTTGGCATGAGCTCGTTGGGCCAAATGGCCTGTTTCTAATCACTATCTCATTTTTTAAACAGAATTAGGCAATATTTGCATATCACCAAAAATTACTTGTTGACAGCAACAAAAGTGTGTTCTGGGGGTTCCAGGAGCTTCGAAAAATTGCTGTGTGTCGTCGTCTCTTGAACCCTCTCCCTCGTTAATTCCATTCAATTCTCAGGCTCTCTCTGTTTGACCCGTCTTTGTTACAATAACAAACACGTTTAAGACCTTTGGAAATGATTTTTGTTTCACTGGAACCTGAGCCCTTGCCTAATCGTTTTGGGTACTGTTGTCCTGGTAACTGGATTACATAGTGAAAAGTATTTTAATAAAACAAACTCTCGTGTATTTGCTGCAAACACCCTTCGCTTTCCTGCTTTCAGGTTCATCGGCTGGTGGTGGTTGATGAGAAAGAAAGTATTGTGGGAATCGTCTCGCTGTCTGACATTCTGCAGGCTCTTGTGCTCACGCCAGCAGGTATAGATGCACAATATTCCTAATATCCTGGAGTCTGACCACTGACCCCTTCCTCTAAGCACTCAGGTAGGGTACACACCACAGCATGTTGTACTCACTAGTCTTGCTGAATCAATGTTGGCTGCTGAAACCCCTTTGCTGCCTTGCTGGTTCATTTAAACAGCCATTGGCATGACCAAAATGTAGCTGCTCTTCGCCTGTATGGTTTTGTTTGACCAGCAGAGTGAAGATCGGCGTGACTTGGGGGGGGGGGGGGGGGGGGGGAGGAGGGAGAAGTGGATCCAGTATTAATACAAGAAATGCAGGGGACTGAGCTTGACATACACGCACCACCATATTGTTTAGATATATGCACCATACTACTCGACAGAAATACAATCAAGCTGTGAAAGTTGGTAAGGACTCTGTCCAGGAAACGCATTTTGCTGGCACATGCAGTTTGAGACATCGGCTTGCATGGAATAAATATAGAAACATGAACTGCATGTTCTGAGCTGCAACCACTCAGTGTGTTCTGGAGCACAAATGTGATAAAAAAAAGCATGACTGGTGAAGCTGTTTATGCATAGAATGCCTTGTTTATAGTTTAACATTACCTTGCCTATTCCTCAGTGTATGCCTTAATGACTTCACTTTTCCTTTATAGACCAGTGAGTCAGAACAAAAGTTGTGCAATTTTGCTTTTACATTCCCCTGATAACGGTGATTAGAGACAGTTTTCCCTGGCCTTCTCTTATCATTGAAAGTTTAATATTACCCTATGAGTAGGTTAGAGCCATTATTTCATAGAGGCTTTGTTGTAGTTCAACGGTCTAAATACTACATGACATATTGTGCTGCACATGACCATCATCTACTACCTCGTGATACTGTTGGACTAATCGTAGATCACAGAAGACTTGCTGGTCGTGTTGCTGCCTCACAGTGCCAGAGATCCATGTTCAGTCCTGACGTTGGGTGCTGGCTGTGACGAGTTTGAGTTTCTCCCTGTGACCGCATGGGTTTTCTCTGGGTGCTCCAGTTTCCTCCCGTATCCCATAGATGTACGGATTTGTAGATTAATTGGCCCTCTATAAATTGCTACCGGTGTGTAGGGAGTGGATGATAAATTGGGATAACATAGAACGAGTGTGAACAGGTGATCAATGTTCAGCGTGGACTTGATGGGCTGAAGGGCCTATTTCCATACTGTATCTCTAAACTAAATTAAACATGCTACCACAGTTGAGGTTGTAGAAGCCTGTCCTGTTGTTTCTAATTTTCCTCATCGGAGTCACACAGCCCTTAAATAGTTTTAGATTTTTCTTCAACTTTAAAAAATAATAGTAAAAACACTGATTACACTCAATATTTTAAATACTTTCAAAATAAAGAACAAATTCTAGGCGCCAACTTCACTATCCAAAGCCAGTGATCCTGTTCAAAATGAACAGTCACAGCAAAGACTGGCACTGGCTCATAGCTGAGGTGACGGTAATAATAAGTATCCATGTTCATAAGTCATCGGAGCAGACTGAGGCCATTCAGCTCATGAAATATGCTCCGCTATTTAATCATGGCTGATCTATTTTCTCCTCTCAACCCCATTCTTCTGCCTTCATCCCGTAACCTTGACACCCTTACCAATCAAGAACCTGTCAATCTCTGTTTTAAAATAACCCAATGACTTGGCCTCCACAGCCGTCTGTGCCAATGAATTCCACACATTCACCATCACAGATAAATGGCCTTATGGGGGAAAAATAGCCTTTTCTCACTTTGGATTTCCATGGAAATGCATTGGCATTCAGTAACCTTCCCAAATTTATTTAAACAGTGAATGTTTCAGTAATAAACATTTCATTTTGATTCGTTCCAGTTTAAAAACAACTTCTCCCACCTTAGCTGCCCAAATTTAACATTTGGAACCTTTAGTTTCCTAGAACTGAGAAAGTACAATTCTGCATATTCTGCCGTATATGTGGTTCTGCTTATTCAGTTATGCAGCAATTTTTACTATTGATTTTTGTTACTATGATTTACTATTATGTATTACTTATTTATTAATATGTAATTTTTGGACAGTAGGTAAATAATCAATGATTTAATGTTAGAAAGAGGTATGTGGATTTAAATTTGTTTTCATCACATGATAACTTCATAAGTTCTAGGAGCAGAATTAGACCATTCGGCCCATCTAGACTACACCGCCATTCAATCATGGCTGACCTATCTCTCCCTCTCAACCCATTGTCCTACCTTCTCCCCATAACCCTTGACACCCGTATTAATAATTGTATATCATTGTTTAATGTAGATCTCAAATATGAACATTCATGCAATTCAAAGCAACATGTCACATACTTTTTTTGTTTTTAATATTGACCTAAAAGGCATATGGTACAATCCGATGCCAAGCCAAAGGAGTTATTCAATGTTCAAAGGAATTTAAAAAGATGGATTGTAAGGAACAGCTTAAGGAGTAATTTAATTGAGTTCTAATTTTTGACTTTTTCTCTGATTCGGGTGACTGTTATGTTGCTTAACTAACCTGTAGTGTGTCTCAGCACTTTAAAGATGCACGGATATGATTTCTAGAAAGATGGATTTCCCTCTTGCTGAAAAACACATTGATTTCTATTTGTATTTTGAAGGTTCTGTAAGAAAGGAAAGTATTTCAGAATGACAGATTACAACAGAACACAGAAGGTTGTTGACAAGAATGCTTGGAAGCATCTTATTCTGTTCTGGGCCAGATGAACGCTGACGACAGCAGAGAAGAGAAGGCACAAGATTGTAAATCACGGAAGTGAAATGGTTTAATCAAACACTCTAGCTGGATCTGAAAGGTATTTGTGACAATACGTGATGCCAAATGTGCGATCTTGCTCACTGAATACCATGGCAGATACAGCTGTAATGTTGCAGTTAAGACTTTGAAAGAATTTATTTTGGAAAAAAAAAACTATTAGCGACTATATCTGAAAGATATTTTTCAAATATCGCATTAAACCCAGAGCAATTTGAATGGCTGTTTTATTTCCGCAGGTTTATGAGTGTGTTTTTCATGGCATGGAGTGTAAATCAACCCACTCCATTGTGCGAATTCTCATGGAAAAGAACTCAAACTTAGTTTGGACCTGCACACACGTCCACCACAATCCTCCAATTTAATAGGAGCACGTAGTGTGAGAACTGTTAACTGTACTGTAAATAGGAAGTTATTGAGGGGAAAATGTGCCCGAGAAAGGTATATTTTTAGGCGTGTGAAAATGTAAAATTATGTTTGTACGATTGCACATTTAATTTTTCTTTTGTAAATGATATTATTTTCATATGGCTGCAAGAATGGGGAAGGGTGGGGTGTCGTCCGTGTAAATGCACAAAGGCATGAAGGCAGCGGTTGATATAATAGGTTTGTGTGTTTGAAGGAGCAGAGGGGAGAAAGGGAAGTGCTTGCTGCAGAGCAGGTTGGTTGGGCATGGGAAAGACACACGTGTGGCAAAACTTTGTGAAAGTAATAATGCACTTTAAAAACACGGCCATTCATTGTGTAGTAAATCGACACAAACGACGGGAACGGACGTTCATGTCCCTGCTGCCCCCACCACCTCACCCCCGAACCCAACTTACAAATCTGCAGTTTGTAGTTGGTGGATGAAATGCAAACCTAACCCCCAGATCCTTGCGTAGATCAAAATGCCAACAACAAAATCGTATTTGGAATGGTTGCCATCACCTGTTAACCTGATATCGATGCGGGGAGGCTAGGCTTTGAATCTGGTGAGGTCTGAAGGCTATTCAATTAATCGTTTAGTTGACTCAGAATCTTGCATTCTCTTCCTTCTAGCCTTCCACCACTGCCCCCAAGAAATCATTGGTGGTGATTCTGTAATGTCAGTGAATTCTATACTTTTGCTTTCGTAAGGATTGTGTAAAAAGTGAATGGGTGTGTGTATGACGGGAATGTGTAGTGACTTTGAACACCTTGCGAATAATGCTGTCCTCCTCTGGAAATGCTTTGAGTAGAGGACCTTTGAAAAGTTTGCTCAGCCCAATATTACATTCTCGGCCTTTTGATCTGGGTTGATGAAGTTAACATCACGTAGTTGCAATTTAAGTGCCATTAAAATTATTCTATCAAAGTGACGTGAACTGATTCTAAATGTAGCTTATTAAAACTTTCTTGTATTATACTTTGAATGCTGTCCTGCATTACTTCAGTGCATTATGTATACAGTATTGTACATTGTTAATGTTGAATAAAGGTTTAATTGTCAACTGCAACTGAATAGCACGTCTTTTTATACAGGTGGCCAATCTATCCACCCCTGACCGATGGGTGGGTGGTTATGACCATGCTGTGTTCAGATGTCTCTGCATTAGTTTAGGGCCAAGTAGCTCCATGGGACCTGTAGTGTCTCCTCCCATGTGACCTTAACCACGAAGAACAAGACTAGATATACTGTGGAGAACCCCATCGCTTCAAGTTTCCCTCTAATTGAGGTTCTGACGTGGGTGAAGATGATTGTATCTTTATCATTCCTATAGCCGGATCCTGGAATTTCATGGAGACACAAGGAACTACAGACGCTGATCTACAAAAGAGGACAGAAAGTGCTGGAGTAACTCGGCGGGGTGAGGCAGCAACTCTGCAGAACGTGAATGGGTGACGTTTTGGGTCATGACCCTTCTTCAGACTGATTGTGGTCAGGGGGTGGGGAGAAAGCTAGAGAGAGAGGCACATATGGGACAATGCCTGGCGAGTGGTGGGTGGATACAAGTGAGTGGTGTTCTTGAAAGGTAAAGGGTCAGAAGAGATGGAGAGCGTGAGATAAAGATAGAAGAGATACTAATTGTGAAGGAATGTAGGTGAAAGGAGAATTGTGAAGGAATGGAAGGGGAGAAATGGGTGTGAATGGGCATGGGGGGGGGGGTTGCTGTCCGTAGATCAGTTACCTGAATTTCGAATACCTGAAATTCAGATAACTATCTTACTAACAACAACTTTCATTTCCGCCCCCTTCCCTGTGTCCCACCTGGTTTTGCACCCATTTCTCCCCTTTGCCACCCCCCCGTCCACTTCCAGCTATATTCCTTCCTCTGGCTTCACAATACACACCTCCTCTATCCTTATCTCATACTTTTTGTCTTTTGATCTCTGGCCTTTGAACGATCATCCACCAATCAAAACCACTCCTTTCCTGTATCCACCTATCACTTACCAGGCTTTGTTCAACCCCGACCTTTCTCCCAGCTTTCTCCCCACCCACACACCACAGTCAGTCGGAAGAAGGGTCCCACCACGCAATGTCAACTATCCATGTTCCGCACAAATGCTGCCTGACCCGCTAATTACTCCAGCATTTCATGTCAGGAGGATAATTGGGCCACTTGGCCCATCAAGTCTACTCTGCCATTCAATCATGGCTGATCTATCTTTCACTCACAACGCCATTCTCCTGCCTCCTCCCCATAACCCTTCACACCCTTACTGATCAATAATATGTCAATCTCCGCCTTAAAAATACCCACTGACGGCCTTCACAGCTACCAGTGGCAATGAATTTCACAGACTCCCCACCCCTCTGACGAAAGAAATTCCTCCTCATTTCCTTTCTAAAGTCCATTCCTTTTATTCTGAGACTATGCCCTCTGGTCTAGGACTCACCCACTCCCTCTCCACATCCACTCTATCCAAGCCTTTCACTATTCGGTAAGTTGCAATGAGGTCCCCCCTCAACCTTCTAAACTCCAGCAAGTACAAGCCCAGTGCCATCAAACACTCATCATATGTTAACCCAATATTCCCTGGGATCATTCTTAAAAATGATTTGTGTCTTTTTTCCAGGAATTTCATACTTTCTGTTGGTGTTGATTTTGTGGTAATTAGATTAATGTACACAGCAAATAGTGTTACATGAATTATTATATGCATACTGGCACCTTTTCGTCTAAGAGAATATTTTTGGCACAATTTCTGCAACAGTATGGAAGAGATCCTTTTCCAGCCAAGAGTTGGTAATTAATCGTCCTCTTGCCATCACAGAGACATAGAAATGAAATGGAGCCATACAGCGTGGAAACAGGCCGTTCGACCCAACATGCCCACACCAACCAACATGTCCCTTCTATACTAGTCCCATCTGCCTGTGTTTGGCCCATACCCCTTTGAACCTGTTCTATCAAAGGACCAATCTAAATGTTTCTTGAACTTTGCAATTATGCCTCCTCTGACAGCTCGTTTTATACAATCACCACCCTTTGAGTAAAACAAGTTACCCCTATTAAATCTGCCTTTTCCCCACCCCCTTACCTTAAACCTATGACCTCTCGTTCTCGATTCTCCTATTCTGTAAATTGCTCTTGGTATTTAGGATGGAACTAGTGTATGGGTGATCATTAGTTGGCATGGGCCGAAGGGCCTGTTTCCACGCTGTATTTCTAAACTAAATTAAACTAAACCAGTAGTGTTGCAGCTGGTCCTACCAATTAATTATCCGGAAAACTCTGCAGGATTGACTTCTGGCCAACATTTCATCTGCTCTACAATGAATCTTGGACTTTGTCCAAGGTACCGCTTATGATGCCATACACATTCATGAGTAATACAGTGTTTGATGATACAATGCAAAGCAACTTCAGATAATGACCCTCCAGAAATATACATGGCATTTCACAGGAATATCAAATGTTGGTTTCACGCACAAGATGTATAGAACTGCATAGATGAACAAACTCACCCATGCTGACCAAGTTGCCTAACCAAGCTAATTCCACTTGCCTACACCTGGCCCATATCCCTACAAACCTCTCCTATTCATGTACCTGTCCAAGTGTCTTAAGTGTTCTAATTTTATCTGCCTCTACCAGGTTCCTCTGGCAACTAATTCTATATAGGCATCATTCTCCGTGGAAATGTTGACCCTCGGGTCCCTTTTGAATCACTTGAACAGATTAAAACCAGCAGCAAAATGCTGGAACTTTACACAAGGAACTATGGATGCTATTTACAAAGAAAGACACGGAAGCGCTAGAGTAACTCAGCGTGGTCAGGCAGCGTCTCTGGACAACGTGGATAGGTGACGTTTCATGTCAGGACTCTTGGTTGCCCCTCAGCCTCTGACATTCCAGTGAGAATAAACCACTCGATTCAATCTCCCCTTATAACTACAGCCTTCCAAACCAAGCAATATCCAGGTGACGAAGGGTCCCATAACAAAACGTTGCCCATCCATGTCCTCCAGGGACGCTGCCTGACCCGCTGGGTTATTCCAGCAATATGTGTTCTACTCAATTCTAGCATCTGCAGTTCCATGTTCAATGTCCAGGTGAGTGGCTTCTGGTTCCTGGCGATTACTACCGAATCCTTCCTGCTATGTGGTGATCAAAACTGTACACAATGCTGTCAGAGTGATCTAACCAATACTTGGACTGTCAAGGCCACACAGGACGGTGAGCAGCCCTTTGGCCCAACTTGCCAATGCCTATCAAGATCCCCCATCTACACTAGTCTCACCTGCCTGCATTTGGCCTATACCCTTTCAACCTTTCCTATTCATGAATTTGTCCAAATGTCTTTTAAATGTTATAGTACCTGCCTCAACTCTCTCCTCTGGCAGCTCATTCCATATACCCACTATCCTCTATGTGAAAAAGTTGCTCATCAGGTTCTCCCCTCTCACCTTAAACCTGTCCCCTGGTTCTTGATTCCCCTACTCAATACTTTAATCCAAAGATTTTGTGCATTCACCCTATTTATTCCCCTCATGATCGAATACATCTCTCTGTGATCACGAGGGGAATACCTCCTCTTATACACCTAGTCCCTTCTTGATCTTATACACCTGCCCTTCAAGGAATAAAGCCCTAACCTATCTAACCTTTTCCAAATAGCTCAGGCCCTTAAATCCTTGCAAAATAAATCTTGTCTGCATGTTTTCCAGCTTAACAACATTCTTCCTATGTGTAAGAAGGAACTGCAGATGCTGGTTTAAACCGAAGATAGACACAAAAAGCTGGAGTAACTCAGCAGGGCAGGCAGCTTCTCTGGAGAGAAGGAATGGTTGACATTTTGGGTCGAGAACCTTCTTCAGACTGGTTAGGGATATGGGCAACAAGAGATATAGACGGTGATGTGGACATCATCACATCTTCACATCACCGTCTTTATCTTGTTTTCATACCACTGGGCTGTAAGCTGCCCAAGCAAAATATGAGATGCTGTTCCTGCAATTTGCGTTTAGCCTCACTCTGACAATGGAGGAGACTGAGGGCAGAATGGTCTGTGTAGGAATGAGAAGGAGATTTAATATGTCCAGCAACCGGGAGATCAGGTTGGTTCACGCGGGCTGAGTGAAGGTGTTTCACGACACGATCGCCCAGTCTGCGTTTGGTCTCGCTGATGTATAGGAGTCCACATCTTGAACAACGGATACAGTAGATGAGGTTGGAGGAGGTGCAAGTGAACCTCTGCCTAACCTGAAAGGATTGTCGGGGTCCCTGGACACAGTCGAGGGAGGAGGTATAGTGACAGGTGTTGCATCTTCTGCAGTTGCAGGGGAAGGTACTGGGGAAGGGGTGGTTTGGGTGGGAAGGGATGAGTTAACCAGGGAGTTGCAGAGGAAAACATCTCTGCGGAAGGCGGAAAGGGGTGGAGATGGGAAAATGTGGCTAGTTGGATTCCGTTGGAGCTGTTGGAAATTTTGGAGGATTATGTGTTGTATGTGATGGCTGATGGGGTGGAAGGTAAGGACTAGGGGGACTCTGTCTCTGTTGTGACTAGGGGGAGGGGGAGCAAGGGCGGAGCTGCGGGGTACGAAGGAGACACGAGTGAGGGTTTCATCAATGATGGGAGAGGGGAACCCCCGTTCCCTAAAGAATGAGGACATCTCAGATTTTCTAGTACGGAACACCTGATCTTGGGTGCAGATGCGACATAGACGGTGGAATTGGGAGTAGGGGATAGAGTCTTAGCAGGAAACAAGGTGGGAAGAAGTGTAATAGACGTCAGTCAATAGTCTATTTCAGGTGATGGAGACTGAGATCAAGAAAGGGGATGGAGGTATCGGAGATGGTCCAAGTAAATCGGAGTGCTGGATGAAAATTGGTGGTGAAGTTGATGAAGTCCATGAGTTCTGCATGGGTGCAGAAGGTAGCACCGATGCAGTCATCAATGTAATGGAGCTAGAGTTTGGGGAAAGGGCCAGTTTACGCCTGGAACAGGGATTGTTCAATGTACCCTACAAAGAGGCAGGCGTAGCTGGGGCCCATGCAGGTGCCCATAGCTACGCCTTGGACTTGGAGGAAATGGGAGGAGTCAAAGGAGAAGTTGTTGAGGGTGAGGACCAGCTCCGCTAGGCGGAGTAGAATGTTAGTAGAGGGAAATTGGATGATACTGTTCAATGTGTAGGACAGAACTGCATAAGTTGGTTTAAATCGAAGGTAGACACAAAATGCTGGAGTAACTCAGCGGGACTGGCAGCATCTCTGGAGAGAAGGAATGGGTGATGTTTTGGGTCGAGACCCTTCTTCAGACTGATGTCAGGGGAGTGGGCTGAACAGAGATAAAATGTAGTCGGAGACAGTAAGACTAGTGGGAGAACTGGGAAGGGGAGGGGATGAAGAGAGAAAACAAGGGCTATCTGAAGTTAGATGTCAATGTTCATACCGCTGGGGTGTAAACTACCCAAGCAAAATATGAGGTGCTGTTCCTCCAATTTGCGCTGGGCCTCACTCTGACAATGGAGGAGGCCCACCTCAGAAAGGTCAAATTGGGAATGAGTGGGGGAGTTAAACTGCTGATCAACCGGGAGATCAGGTAGGACTGAGCGGAGGAATTCAGGGAAATGAAGCGGTATGAACATTGACTTCTCTAACTTCAAATAGCCCTTGCTTTCCCTCTCTCTCCATCCCTTCCGCCTTCCCAGTTCCCCCACTGTCTCCCACTATGTTCTATCTCTGTCCCACCCATTCCTCTAACATCAGTCTTAAGAAGGGTCTCGACCTGAAACGTCACCAATTCCTTCTCTCCAGAGATGCTGCTTGTCCTGCTGAGTTACTCCAGCATTTTGTGTCTACCTTTGATACTGTTGTACGTTCTATGAGTTAAAACCCTTCTTTAATGCACAAAGTAACATCACCAGCAGGTGGCAGTGATTCCTAGTAAACTGGTCACATTGAGCAGATGCAGATTTACTTTAGACTTTGGAATTTAGAGGTACAGAGTGGAAACAGGTCCTTCGGCTGACCGAGTCTACGCCTGGCAGCAATCAACCTAGCACTACACTAGCACTATCCTACACACTAGGGACAATTTACAGAAACCAATTAACCTACACACCTGCACTCTTTGGAGAGTGGGAGGAAAATGGAGCCCCCAGAGGAAACCCACCCGGTCACGGGGAGAAGGTACAAACTCCGTACAGACAGCACCCGTAGTCATGATCGAACATTGGTCTCTTGTGCTGGAAGGCAGCAACTCTACCACTCTGCCCCTCTAAGATGTTTTAATTATTAAAACACAAATAGCTGGAGTAACTCAGCGGGTTAGGCAGCATCTATGGAGAGAGTGGATAGGCAATATTTCGGGATGGACCCTTAATCATACTTACTCCAGCATTTTGAATCTTGTGCAAGGTTCCAGCATCTGCAGTTCCCTGTATCTCCGTCTTAATTAAGACCAAGTCTGTGTGCAATGGTGACGGTCAGTGACATACATGCTGGTTTCACTTCCAGTATGAAGTTGGTGAACTGGATTGTCAGGGCCTCGATGGAAAATCACGGCAGTGACCCGAACACTGCTCTGTTATCGGAGCGGGTACACCTTGGCGTTGATTATTCTGCCCAGATTGAGACTGGACAGGTAGGAAAAGCAAAGTGCTGGAGTAACTCAACGGGTCAGACAGCATCTTCGGAAAGCATGGATCGGTGACGTTTCTGGTCGGGACCCTTCTTCAGACTGATTGTGGTGATGGGGATAGAAAGCTGGAAGGCAAGACAAAGCCTGGTGAGTGATGGGTGGAAACAGGTGTGGGTGGGGGGGGGGGGGGTTGGGATAGGCAGGCGGTTCAGGCCAGAGGTGAAAAGCCAAAAGTGTGAGATAAGGATAGATGAGGCACAAATTGTGAAGTTAGAAGAAGGAATCTAGGTGGAAGGGGAGGGGGAATTGGAGAAATGCATGCGTCCAAATGAGGAATGGGGGGAAAGAGGTGGGGAGGAGAAGGATGGAGAAGGAAGAAACTTTTTATAGGTTAATTACTTAAAATTGGAGAATTCAATATCACTGGGTTGTAAGCTGCCCAAGCGGAATATAACGTGTTGTACCTCCAGTTTGTGTGTGGCCTCACTCTGACAAGGGAAGAGGCCCAGGACAGAAAGGTCGGTATGGGAATGGGAGGGGGAGTTAAAATGATTAGCAACCTGGAGATCCAGTAGGTCTTGGTGGACCGAGCTAGAGATGGCTACTTCAAAGAACAAGATGAGGGTGCACTTTCTGCTGGGTAGCAGGAGTGAAGAGAAGTGCAGACCACTGAATGGGCTTTGATGCCAAGAATGAGCTGATCTGGTGCCTCAGCGATTCCCCATAGTGGGATGAATTAATATCTCATCCAGCCTACAATGTACTCCAAAGTACAAACAGCATGTTCTGGGCAAAGGCCCCAACTCCTGAAGCTGGGAATAGACACAAAATACTGGGGTAACTCAGCGGGTCGGGCAGCATCTTTGGAGAAAAGGAATAGGTGATGTTTCTGGCTGGAAACCCTTCTTCAGACAATAGACAATAGGTGCAGGAATAGGCCATTTGGCCCTTCGAGTCAGCACCGCCATTCAATGTGATCATGGCTGATCAACCCCAATCAGTACCCCGTTCCTGCCTTCTTCCCATAATCCCCTGACTCTATTTTTAAGAGCCCTATCTAGCTCTCTCTTGAAAGCATCCAGAGAACCTGCCTCCACCGCCCTCTGAGGCAGAGAATTCCACTCTCTGTGAGAAAAAGTTTTTCCTCGTCTCCATTCTAAATGGCTTACTCCTTATTCTTAAACTGTGGCCCCTGGTTCTGGACTCCTCCAACAGGGAACAGGTTTCCTGCCTCTAGTTTGTCCAAGCCCTTAACAATCTTATATGTTTCAGTGAGATCCCCTTTTATCCTTCGAAACTCCAGAGTGTACAAGCCCAGCTGCTCCATTCTCTCAGCGTATGACAGTCCCGCCATCCCTGGAATGAACCTTGTGAACCTACGCTGCGCTCCCTCATGGGACGTGGCCAAAGAGAACTTGGATAGTAACTTGGATAAAACACTGGCCTACATCCCAGTGCGAGTCACAAAGGACATTCTGGGTCACTTCAATGTCCAGGTCAGAGAGTACAGAATCTACTGGCAAGATGTAATTGGCAGCAAGGAGGGAGCAGAGAAAGCTAATGCCTGTGGAAGCCTTTTCCTAACCAAATACATGGTGCATATTTGCCCTATTACTACCCACAGTAGGCACCTCACAGTGGCACGGGTTACGAGGAGGGCAGGAGATTGGGGTTCGGAGGGAGAGATAGATCAGCCATGATTGGATGGCGGAATAGACGATAGGCCGAAAGGCCTAATTCTGCTCCTATCACGTATGACCTCAAGGCCCTACAGGAATAATGCACCCTCAGGAAGATGTGCCCCTCACAAGGGGCTACAGAAGCTTCCGGTGAGCCACGGTGGTTCCTCGACAGCAGGCCCAGCTTGCCGCCGCAGAACCAGGAACCCACATGCTGTCATCTGAGGCTCGTCCCCTGCATGACCCCAAAGACCGGGGGACTGTCACGGCAGCTCTGCCAGCTGCATCACCGTGCCACCCTTTGCATTCTTAAGCAAATCAGTTCCTGCCTCCTCCCCAGCCCAACACCCCCAGCATCGAAGCCCCAGGAAGCTCTTGGCTGACGGTGCCCCTCATCCGCCTGGCATCAGGCACTCTTTTCCGAGTTCAGCAAGGGCGATAGATTACCACAAAATGATTCACAGACATTATCTGAGCCACCATGAAAAGAAATGCAACAGCCACAGGGATGTTGCATTTCTTTTCATGGTGACTCAGATAATGTCTCCAGGGAACATGGGATAAGTGGAGAATCTGATGTGAGACAGAGCAGCAGACCAGTGGTGAAGGATGTCAACAACATCAACATTGACAACGACGGCACTGTGGCCTAGTGGTAGAACTGTTGTCTCACAGTGCAAGAGACCCAGGTTCAATCCTGACCTTGGGCTTTGTCTGGAATTTGTATGTTCTCCAAGTGGCTGCGTAGGTTTTCTCTGACATAGCGGTAGAGTTGCGGCCTTACAGCGTCAGAGCCCCGGGTTCGATCTTGACTACAGGTGCTGTCTGTACGGAGTTTGTACATTCTCCCTGTGACTGCGTGGGTTTTCTCCGGGTGTCTTGGTTTCCCTCCACACTCCAAAGATGTACAGGTTTGTAGGTAAATTGACCTGTAAATTGTAATTTGTCCTTTGTGTACAGGATAGTTTTAGTGTACAAGGATCGCTGGTCAGCACGATCTCGGTGGGCCATAGGGCCTGTTTCCACACTGTATCGCTAAATGTATCCAGTTTACTAAGAACCACCAGGCATAGAACTAGTGTACGGTTGATCATTGGTTAGCACAGACTAGGCGGGCTGAAGTGCCTGTTTCCAGGGCCTATATCTCTAAACTAAACTGAATATAGCCTGTCCATGCCGACCTCTGAAACTTCGACCCAGTGCCGCCGCAGGGCAACAGACCTGTTATGGCTGTGAAAACATTTTTGAGGACCAAAGTTTAGAGGCGCCAGAATCAGGGCAACACTTGTTTACTGCCTGAGTGTAATCTACTTTTCTTACACTCTTGTACTTATGTATTATTGTGCTTATGTATAGTAAGATTCCTACTGAACTGTATGCAAAAAAATAATTTCACTTCACCTTGGTGCATGTGACAATAAACTACCATTGATTAGTACGGGTGTCAAGGGTTATGGGGAGAAAGCTAATTCTTCTTTGCTGCAGCTTTACAGGGCCATTGAACAACAACACAACAAATACAATAAACAATCATGCAAAAAATCATCAGTTACCTTAGGTAACTAGAGAGCCTGCAAGCCAAATTATACAGAGCAACCTTGTACACCAGAGCAACCAGAGCAAAAAAAGGACAGAATGTGCTGGAGTACTCAGAAGCCAGGCAGCATCCCTGGAGAGAATGAATGGTTGATGTTTCGGGTCAAGACCCTTCTTCAGACAGGGGAGTGAGGGGTAAGGAGATGTAAGGTGCGAAAACAGGACAAAGAGAATGGAGATCAAGGAAAATGTAGAGTAGATTATTGTTAGCTGAAAGAAGGCAACAACAAAGCAAACAGAGATAAAATGTAGTCGGAGGCAGTAAGACTGCTCGGCGAACTGGGAAGGGGGAGAGGATGGAGAGAGAGGGAAAGCAAGGGGTACTTGAAGTTAGAGAAGTCATTGTTCATACTGCCGGGGTGTAAGCTGCCCAAGCGAAATATAAGGTGCTGTGCCTCCAATTTACTCTGGGCCTCACTCTGGCAATGGAGGAGGCCCAGGACAGAAAGGTCAGTGTGGAAATGGGAGGGGCTGTTAAATTGTTTAGGCTGACTGAGAGGGGTGTTCAGCGAAACAATCACCGAGCCTGCGCTTGGTCTCGCCGATATACAGGAGTCCACACCTGGAACAGCATCTCTGGACAGGTGACATTTTGGGTTGGGAGGCTGCAGGAAGTGGTGGACATTGCCTACTCCATCACAGGTATTGTCCTCCCCAACAATGCACTGCCTCAAAAAGGCAGCCAATATCATCAAAGACCCAGCTTTACAGTTGTGTAGTAAAGGCAACGTTGTCAAGGTTGATGCAAATGATATTTGAAAACAAGGAGCTGCAGATGATGTTTTGCAAAAAAGACACAATGCGCGAGAGTATCAAGTGGGTCAGACAGCATCGCTGGATAATATGGATAGGCGACGTTTCCGAAATAGTGTTTTCTTTTGTAAACCAGCAATTCCTAGTGTCTACAGTTACATTTGTGTTTTCGGGAGATTTGCCAGCTCATCCAGCAAATAAGCCAATATTTCTGCATCACACGCCTGCAGTGTAATTTCTGGGACAACTAATCCAAGGGCAAACAGGCCAAATTCACCAGACTGATTCCTGGGATGTCAGGACTTTCATATGAGGAAAGATTGGATAGACTCGGTTTGTACTCGATGGAATTTAGAAGATTGAGGGGGGATCTTATAGAAACCTACAAAATTCTTAAGGGGTTGGACAAGCTAGATGCTGGAAGATTGTTCCCGATGTTGGGGGAGTCCAGAACAAGGGGTCACAGTCTAAGGATAAGGGGGAATTCCTTTAGGACCGAAATGAGGAAAACATTCTTTACACAGAGAGTGGTGAGTCTCTGGAATTCTCTGCCACAGAAGGTAGTTGAGGCCAGTTCATTGGCTATATTTAAGAGGGCGTTAGATGTGGCACTTGTGGCTAAAGGGATCAGGGGGTATGGAGAGAAGGCAGGTACGGGATACTGAGTTGGATGATCAGCCATGATCACAATGAATGGCGGTGCAGGCTCGAAGGGCCGAATGGCCTACTCCTGCACCTATTTTCTATGTTTCTATGTTTCTATGTCATCATGTCAGACTGTGTCCGGAAGAAAAAAGTTCTGATGTGATATGAATCAGTTTATATCTGGGGTGTAGTCACTGTGAATAAAGTTATATTGAGAAATATGAAAGATGTTTGCTATAGGAAGCATGTTGTTGAGCTGGAAAGTGTGCAGAAAAGATTTACAAGGATGTTTGCAGGACTTTGGGTGGCTCAGTGGTAGAGTTCCCCTCCCACCTCCTTTCAACCCCTCCCCCCAAATCTGATTCTGATTTCTTCTGCCTTGCACCCCCTCTTGAAATGGTTCCCATTATTACTATCCTTACTTATCAGATCCCAGCGTGGTCTCCAGGCCGAAATGCAAATTCACACGTGCGCAATAGCACCTCCTTCCAATTTGTGTAACATCAGACTCATGGAAGGGTCAGTGGCATGTAACCCTTACATAAGTTGTGGGTGTGTCTGTATCTGGAACAATGAGGTAGGAGGTGAGGGCAGGGGGTGGAGCACAAAGTTAGGCGCATCCAGAGAAGAGGCAGAAGATGGAGGATGCAAACGTGGATCGAAGAGAAGAAGGGAATTGGTGGGGGAAATAAAATGGGCCTGGGGTCGGGTGGGAGGAGCGAAGAGAAGATGTAGAATGTGGTGGAGGGGAAAAGATCAGGGTGATTGGTGCAAAGGGGAAATGTGCATGGATGAGAACAGAGGGGGTTTAACCTGAAAGTGAGGAGTTCCATGTTCATGCTATTGGTTTGTAGGCTAACCAAGCAAAATATGAGGAATGCACAAACATGGAACTGCTGTTGCTGCTTTAAAAAAAAGTCACAAAGTGCCAGAGTAATCAAGTGGGTCAGACAACATGATGACATTTCGGGTTGGGACCCTTCCTTTATAATTTGGGTTATGTTCTTCCAATCTGTGTGTGGCCTCACTCTGGCAATGGAGGAGGCTGTGGACAAATAGATCTGTATCAGGAATGGAAAGGGGAATTAAAATGACCAGCAACCAGCCATCCCTCTTCATTGGTAACATCAAAGAGTGGGCTCCATTATTCCAAGATGGCAGCTGGATGTCAAGACTTGTCTAACCCTCCATGAGGAACATTATATTTCCTTCTGCCAAATCCATCACCCTCTGTTTTATGTTCATATTTTAAGGAAATACTCAGTTCCTTGTGGATCAACCCTGTGGGAAAACAATATGCTGAATCAGTCAACATCCACTTTTGAACTACAACTCCCAGCAATCAATGCGAGTTATGAAAGCGGGGGGCGGGCCTCAAGCACTAACGCCCCCGTCATACCAACCAATCGGTGAACTGGGTTATGAATGACGCACGGATCGTCCAATGGGAGTGCGGGATTACCCGACCGGAACCGGAAAGGAGCCGCCTGACTGGTCTGCGACGGCCGGCCGGATGATGGACGAGGCGTCCCTCCAATGGGCGGGCGGGGAAACGCCCTACGCCGTCCAACCGGTGGCGGAGGGAGGTGGGGGGGCGGGACGAGCGGGCACATCCGGTGAGGGGCAGGAGGAGGAGGCGGCTGGAGGCTGACGACGAGGGAGGATCAGACTGAGCTGCGCCACTCCCAGCCCCTTCCACACGCACCGGCCCCGGCCCCAAATAGAGAATACGTTGGGTGCACATTCCTCTCCCTCTCCATCGATTGCACCCGGAGACCGCCCGCTGTTTCCTAAACTTTGCGTGTGTTTTGAAGCCTTCTCCACGCCCATGTAGCGTTGCTGTCTGTGGAGGTTTCAACTTGCTTCTTCTCCCCCGGCCTCGGGGGCGTTCGTCGGACCCGGGATCTTCATCCTTTATTTCTTTTAAGTGTTTTATTTGTGTGTGTGCGTGTGAGAGAGGCGAGGGGAAGTGGTCGTTTCTCTTATTTCCAGTAAACTTTCTTTATTTGGTGGCGGGGCGGGGTCGGACCGTCGTCGTGCGACACCATGCCGCAGCCGAAGTCACGGAAGGTTGCGATACTGGGATACAGATCAGTGGGTGAGTAAAAACCCTGGCCCGAAGCCCAAGCGTTGAGAGCAAGTGGAACCGTCTGGCACAAGTGTGTACGAGGCAGAGTGGGTTCAGTGTTAATCCCAGGCTTAAAACTGCTTGTACAGCTACTAAATGTTCTATATAAAATCCAATTGCATCACTAACCTCGGGAAATGGCTGACCTTCCTCCTTTCCTCCCACCCTCCTTCAATCCTATTCTTTAAAAAAAAAGTTTGGACGTTGACCGAGTGGTGGTGTGCTACCGGTTCCCGGAAGGGCTCTTGCAGTGGTGAATTTTCTCCTTTTTCTCCCCTCTCTGAAACTTTTTTGGATTGCATCGTGCATGGTTTGCTTTGGGTTTTTTTTTTCGCCATGCCTTTTGTGGTTTGTTCCAGCAGTTTCCACTCACAAAGGAATTAATTCTGTGGGGACATTTACCTCGTGGAATGACTCCTTAAGTTTCCTCCCCACAAGCCGCCGGCTTTGTTTTAGTATTTCACTACCAAGTTGGTTGTGATGTAATTGCGATAGAGTAACTTTTGCATATATTTGATTGGATTTAAAAATTGGCAAAACACTCAGCTTTAAAATTGGAATTTAATGTCATAATTTGATGATACTTTTGGGAGGTTGTCTTTCGTTAATCTATGCTAAATGGGCCTTTTTGTCATTGTTGCTATCAGTGGGTTTTAGTTGACTATTTTTTAAAGTAGTTGTATCTACTTAGTGTTGTCCATCAAATTTCCATTTAACATAATGGGGGAGGTCAGCTCCACAGCATTTTACAATTACAGCATTTTACACATGGTGAAAAACAGATATGAAACAATCTGCCTTTTATACATGCTTTCAACTTTTGAGTTGTGGGTAGGTTTGCATTTACATAATATATGTATTAAAGAGTCTGCCAAATGATCCAATGATGCAGTCAGCGGAAAAATGTTGCTGCATAAATTGAGGTTTTGATGCTGTTCTGCGATTGCTGATTTTACCACTTCATTAGATATTAGTTATTAACAGAAGTATTTATTATTTTAAATATATTGGCAGCAGCTGACTTTCTGGAAAAATAATTTTGCTTTATCTTTTTGAGATCATGCGATATTCAGTGTAATTCTGGATATGTAACAAAGCATTAGATTTCCAGTGCTATTATGTGAAGGGAACAGTGAATGTTTTTGGAATATTAGTCTTTCCCACATGGCAGAACTTTATTTTCTTTACAGTAGATGACCTGCATTTGAAAAGAAATCTGACACCTAATATTTTGTACAAAATTAATCTATTTGATGAGGAAATAACCACTTTGATCACACTGCTTTAAGTTTGAAGTAGGATCTCTACCCAATATGTTGTCGATCCACTCCCTCCACACATGCTATTTGCCCCACTGAGTTCCTCCAGTGCTGTTTTGCTCTTAAACACCAGACTTTGCATGCCCATCTGATGTCAAAATGTGCCTCGCCAATATCATGATTGTGCAACTATCTCACCATTAGTTCTATCAAGTTAAATGTGACTTGATATACCAATGGTTTATTCTAGAATGCTAGTGTACATTTCTAAAAAGAACAGCTGGCACAATAGGAAACTCAACTATGAATTGAATCCAATGTGTTGTATTCATATACCCAGCTTGGGTGTTTTTTGATTTGTCTCATTTTTACATTTGTGGGTGGATAAGCACACTGACAAATGAGACATTATTTGCATTAAAGTTCCACTGTATCCTTGTTTGAATGTTCTGACATTTTCACCGTGTATGTCATGTAGTATTTACATTAAATTGATGCTTTTTAGTACATTTGACCAAATATTTCCATGTACGGCAATCCTCTTTCACCATTACGATACAGATTTATTTCCAAGGATTGCCGTGCTTTCATTTGTCAGCGAGTTGCCCCACTTTTTTTCAGGTCAATCTAATTTTATAATTCTGGATTTTATATTTTTTAATATTTTACTTCGGTTGAAACTCATGTTCCACTTGATTTTCTGCATTATAAATCCCCAGACATACTCTTTTTAGTAGGAATAACTACTAACATACAAGGCACATCCATCAACATTTTAACTAGCTCTAATTTCTCTCTTCAGTCTGGTTTAGGGGGTATAAAATTCCTGCTTTAAGTAAAAAAGGAAAAGTATATATTAAACAAATTGTATATTAAGATTTTCCAGTTGGCATTCAGTGTATCTGAGAATTTTTGTGTTGCTTTTGTTTGGACCTGGAATTTTGTTGACTGATAGTTTTATTTTCTAATCAACATTTTGAATATGATTAAAAATGTAAAAAGAACGGTAAATGCTGAAAATCTGAAATATAAATGGAAAATCCTACCAAACACTCGTAACATTGAGTAGCTTCTGTAGAAAGAGAAACAATTAATGTTTCAGGTCGACCTGAAACGTTAACTCTGTTTCTTTCCACAGATGTTCCACTGATACCTGCTGATTGTTTCCAGTATTTTTTGTTTTTGGTGTGGCTGTCAATTTTTACATAACCATTCTCTGCAGTAGAGCTGATTACCTTCAAGATCCTCTTTTATATTGAAGTCTTTGCTTTGCTCATTAAATTCAGTGTTTTACTGCCAATCTGGTTGGGCAAGGTATGGAATTAAAAATATGTCACTTGAATAACGTGTTGGAAAATAAACTGGCATTTCTACTTTGTGATCATTCATTGGAATTTGGAAAAAGACAACCATAGCTTTGTTGAAATGAAAGGAGGGAAAGTGAGATCTGTGATAGGATGGGATGCAGAGGATATGGTTAAGATAGAAAAGTAACAATTTAGTTCATTCTTCCACAAATGCAGTGCAATATGGATCCTATGGTATTAATCATTCTGAAGCCACTTAAAACATTGGTCACCAAGACTGATTGGGGATTACTATGCAATATTCAGCTTTCCTGAAATTGCTGCATTCAATTTTGTTTTTTGCATGCAGAAGGGAAGTGTACCTACTTGATGCCTTGTTAGTCTCGTGCGACGCACACTGCATTGCAAAGTCAGAGGTCAAAGACAGCTTGGCTCAGAATATGAGATGGGCAATGAAGTGATGGGTTATGTGGACTGAATGGAGCAGTCATGCAATGTTAATTTCGGTAGAGATCACAGCATCTGCACCAAATACATTGTAACAAATTGTAACAAAAGACCTGTCACTTCTGAGGTTCCCACCTGCTTCAAAAGGGCATCAAATTCCCTGTGCCCAAGAAGAGCAAGGTGACGTGCCTCAATGACTATCGACCTGTGGCACTAACGTCTGTGGTGATGAAGTGCTTCGAGAGGTTGATCATGGCACAAATCAACTCCTACCTCAACAAAAACGTGGACCCACTGCAGTTCGCTTACCGCCACAACAGATCAACGGTGGACGCGATCTCGCTGGCCTTCCACTCCGCTCTGGACCACTTGGACAACAAAAACTCAAATGTCAGGCTGCTATTTATTGACTACAGCTCGGCATTTAACACAATCATCCCCTCCAAGCTGGTTACCAAACTCGCAGAACTGGGTCTTTGCGCATCCCTCTGCAATTGGATCCTCGACTTCCTCACCCACAGACCACAGTCTGTTCGTATTGGTGGAAATGGGTCAGACTCGATAACAATCAGCACGGGAGCACCTCAGGGCTGCGTGCTCAGCCCCCTGCTGTACTCACTCTATACTCATGACTGCGTAGCCGGTCATAGCGCGAACTCCATCATCAAGTTCGCTGACGACACCACTGTTGTGGGACGTATCACTGATGGGGATGAGTCCGAGTATAGAAGAGAGATCGAGCGACTGTCCATATGGTGCCAGCACAACAACCTGGCCCTCAACACCAGCAAAACCAAGGAACTGATTGTGGACTTTGGAAGGAGTAGGATGGGGACCCACAGTCCTGTTTATATCAACGGGTCGATGGTTGAAAGGGTCAAGAACTTCAAATTCTTGGGCGTGCACATCTGTGAAGATCTTTCCTGGTCCGAGAACACAGATGCAATTATTAAGAAAGCTCATCAGCGCCTCTACTTCCTGAGAAGATTAAGGAGAGTTGGTCTGTCAAGGAGGACTCTCTCTAACTTCTACAGGTGTACAGTAGAGAGCTTGCTGACTGGTTGCATCGTGGCTTGGTTCGGCAACTTGAGCGCCCTGGAGAGGAAAGGACTCCAAAAAGTAGTAAACACTGCCCAGTCCATCATCGGCTCTGATCTTCCTTCCATCGAGGGGATTTATCACAGTCGCTGCCTCAAAAAGGCTGGCAGCATCATCAAGGACCCACACCACCCTGGCCACACACTCATCTCCCTGCTACCTTTGGGTAGAAGGTACAGGAGCCTGAAGACTGCACCAACCCGGTTTAAGAATAGCTACTTCCCCTCAGCCATCAGGCTATTAAACCTGGCTCGGAACTCTAATCATTAATATCCCTCTGTTATTTGCACTTTATTAATTTATTAAGTCATGGGTGTATTTATGTATAGAATTGTAGTCAATGCCTTCTACGTTCTGTTGTGCTATGCAAAGAAAGATTTTCATTATCCTGTCAGGGACACATGACAATAAACTATTTTAACTTTGACTTTGACAAATTTGGAAGTGTAAGCAAGTCTTTAAAGTTTTTTGTAGTTCAGAGATGCAGCATGGAAACATGTCCTTCGGTCGACGTCAAGAATTGATCACCCATTCCCATTAGTTCCTGATTATCCCACTTTTTCTGTACATTAAAGGCGATTTTACTGGGAAATTTAACTTAAACCTGCACGTCTTTGGGATGTGGGAGGAAACCAACACGGTCACGGAGAACGTGTAATCTCCACACAGCATCTGAGGTCAGGGTTGACCCTGAGAATCTGGTGCTGAGAGGTAGCAGCTCTACCAACTGTGCCACTGACTCTTCTTAACTGGAAGCATTTTGAATGCCTTACTTGCTACCACGCAAGGCCAGGTCCCGTTGGTGATTGTAGTGTCGTACAGGAAATGGTTCCAGAATGTTGAAATAAATCTGTGCAGCAAGTGGTGAAAAACTAAATGTGAAACCTGAAGGGGTGGTAAGCAAGAGGGAACTACACCATGTCTGGAAATGAAGGGAAAGGGGTGATAGCTGAAGTTCTGGCAATCATTGTTGTACTTTCAGTTATTGATGTATGTAAACATTTAAAAGTGCATACCGAGGCAATGTCATGGTGTTTTGGTTGAACCGTTTACATTAACAATATCAGCATTTTATTCTGCGCTGAGGTATTTGGAAATATTTTTCAGATGTATTCATGCTGGGTTACGTAGATTGGTCAATTGTGGATTAATATTTTGAAAATGCTTTTGCAGGTTTTAGAAAGTGGTTGAGCAACTGTCAGCTAGTTTTGATTTCCTGTATTTATTGCTATTTAAAGTTAAATTTCTCCCTTATAGCTCGTTGATGAACATGGTTGTTGTGTATCCTGGTCACCATGATTGTTGTGGCAATTGGGTGAATGATTGTTAATGATATTTGGAAAATGAAGGTTCTATCTTCTCAACCAACTAAGACTGCAGATGGAAATGAAATGCCGAGATTTAAATACAATGAATGTAATTATACTAGAATCATTTCAGAATACATATAGCTTAACTTTAATGTGTAGGAAGGAACTGCAGATGCTGGTTTACACCAAAGATAGACACAAAATGCTGGAGTAACAACTCGGTGGGACAGGCAGCATCTCTGTTCTTTTGAAGAAGGATCTCAACACGAAATGTTACTCGTTCCTTCTCTCCAGAGATGCTGCCTGTCCCACTGAGTTACTCCAGCATTTTGTGTCATCTTAGCTTAGCTTCAATATGCATCAAATCCTTTGGTATTTTCTATGTAGTAAGATGATTACCAAATTTTTCTCCCAAAATACTATGTTTAGAGCGAATATCTTTAAATACTCCATTTAATAGGTCTCTAATTGTTTGCTGTACTATTCTATAATGCCTTCCAGCTGCCCTGCTGTCCTCTTTCACTTCTGCATTGAGCATTTCATTGATTCACAGTGAACCTCCAACGCCAACCACCGACCCCTTCCAATCATTTGCTACTTGGGGAAAATAAGTGTTTAACAACTTTAAATGTTACTTAAGCTCTGGCATGTTTTTGAGTAGAAATATAATTTCTCTAAGGGCTTCATTGGAACTAACATAAGCTATTTGTTTCAAATTTTAATGGGAAATGGCTCATTTTTTTATGATAGTAAAAATAGCTAGTTCAAGCTTCCAATTAATTATGCTTTTCAACTTTCTGAGTGCTTTCATGAAATTCTTTCAAAATTCAAGGGGAACAAAAAAGGGTTTAAAACTTTTATTTTACTACCTCGCATCTGCCCAAAGTGCTTGTGGCATTTCTGATCACATGGCCTTAATCCTTTTTGATTTTTGTCACTCTCATCCCAAGTTCCTTTCCCTCATTTCTAGTCAATCACATCTTTTGCTTATCTCCACAAATCATGACAGCTCTTTTGACCTAACTGGCATGCAAACAGCAGATTTGGGACTAAATGCAGTTTTCTACCTAGTTACTGTGTACAAAGGTCTTCATTAAGCACACAGTTCTCTTGTTACCGTCTCAGATTGCAGCTATTACGCTGTTCCCAGTAGGACATCTGTATGTCCGAGCCACAATTCTCATTTGATCAAAGGTCACTCGACTATCTCACTCCTAAGTAATTTCTCCATTACTTTCACATTATTGTCGTACTCCTCACCCAATGACTACCTATGAATTTAGGCTGAGAATGAGCTCCCATTCAATTAAATTACTGTTGATCTGTAACTAAATTACATTTATTCACATTTGCTTCATTATAGTTTCTTTCAATATTATTGGAATGTTTAAATTAAGATGACCCCCATATAATTCGTTTTGGGAAAGTAATTGTGCTTTCCTTGCCTGCTCAGGCCTACGGATCCAGATCAGTGTGGTTATTCCTGTTGGCACTGTCCTTGACTTTGGCGATGTATGACCCATTGGTGTGTCATATCCAAAAAGTTAACCGGACTAACTCCACCACCCAGCTCTGCCAATCATGGCTTTTGTAGTATACATACAGTGCAGTAGTTTTTGTAGTATACATACAGTAAGTATTCAGACCCCTTCACTTTTTCCACATTTTGTTACGTTACAGCCTTATTCTAAAATGGATTACATTCATTTTTTTAATCCTCAATCTACACACAATAACCCATAATAAAAAGGCAAAAACAGGCGTTTAGAAATGTTTGCAAAGTAATTAAAAAGAAATAACTGGAATATCACATATACATAAGTATTCAGACCCTTTACTCAGTACTTTGTTGAGGCACCTTTGGCAACGATTACAGCCTCAAGTCTTCTTGGGTATGATGCTACAAGCTTTTCACACCTGTATTTGGGTAATCTCGCCCCTTCTCTGCAGATCCCCTCAAGTCAAGTCAAGTTTATTCGTCACGTACACATACGGGATGTGCAGTGAAATGAAAAGTGGTAGTGCCTGCGGACTTTGTGCAAAAAACAAACAAACAGCCTACAAACAGAAACACACAGGTTGGGTGAGGAGCGTCGATGCACAGCTATTTTTAGGTCCCTCCAAAGATGTTCGATCGGGTTCAAGTCCAGGCTCTGGTTGGGCTACTCAAGGACATTCACAGACTTGTCATGAAGCCACACCTGTGTTGTCTTGGCTGTGTGCTTAGGGCTGTTGTCCAGTTGGAAGGTGAACCTCCGCCCCAGTCTGAGGTCCAGAACGCTCTGGAGCAGATTTTCATCAAGGATATCTCTGTACTTTGCTCTATTGATCTTTCCCTCGATCCTGACTGGTCTCCCAGTTCCTGCTGCTGAAAAACATCCCTGCAGCATGATGCTGCCACCACCATGCTTCACCGTAGGTATGGTATTGGGCAGGTGATGAGCAATGCCTGGTTTCCTCCAGATGTAACGCTTGGCATTCAGACCAAAGAGTTCATTCTTGGTTTTATCAGACCAAAGAATCTTGTTTCTCATGCCTATTGGCAAACTCCAAGCGGGATGTCATGTGCCTTTTACTGAGGAGTGGCTCCGTCTGGCCACTCTACCATAAGGGCCTGATTGGTGGAGTGCTGCAGATATAGTTGTCCTTCTGGAAGGTTCTCCCATCTCCACCGAGGAAATCTGGAGCTCTGTCAGAGTGACCATCGGGATCTTCCATTTAAGAATGATGGAGGCCACTGTGCTCTTTGGGACCTGCAATGCTGCAGAAATTGTTTTATACCCTTCACCAGATCTGTGTCTCGACACAATCCTGTCTCGGAGGTCTACGGACAATTCTGTCTTCGTGACTTGGATTTTTCTCTGACATGCACTGTCGACTGTGGCACCTCATATAGACAGGTGTGCCTTTCCAAATCATGTCCAATCAATTTAATTTACCACTAATGGACTCCAATCAAGTTGTAGAAACATCTCAAGGATAAACAATAGAAATATGGGGTAAGGCATTTAGTTAAGAATAAGTGGTAAGGCATTTAGAACAAAGATGAGGAAACACAGAGCTGTGAGTCTGTAGAATTCTCTGCCTCAGAGGGCGGTGGAGGCCAGTTCTCTGGATACTTTCAAGAGAGCTTGATAGGGCTCTTAAGGATAGCGGAGTCATGGGATATGGGGAGAAGGCAGGAATGGGGTACTGATTGTGGATGATCAGCCATGATCACATTGAATAGCGATTGGTGCTGGCTCGAAGGGCCGAATGGCCTACTCCTGCACCTATTGTCTATTGAAACAGGATGCACCAAAGCTCAATTTTGAGTGTCATAGCAAAGGGTCTGAATACTTATGTAAATGTGATATTTCAGTTATTTCCTTTTAATTACTTTGCAGAAATTTTTAAATGCTTGTTTCGCTTCTTCATTCTAGGGTATTGTGTGTAGATTGATGATTTTTAAAGAGTTTCATCCATTTTAAAATAAGGCTGTAACGTAACCAAATGTGGAAAAAGTGAAGGGGTCTGGATACTTTCTGAATGCACTGTACACAAGCACAATAGACCAACAGTACACGAACAGGCGTGATCCATATACCTCCACTCCCTGCAATTACATGTGTTTATCTGAAAGCCTCTTAAATGCTACTGTTATATCTACCGCCCCCCACCACCCCAGGCAGCTTATCCCAGGCACCACTTACTCTCTTTTTTTAAAAGAAACTCTTGCATTTGACCCCTCCTCGGTTTCTAGTGATGTAAATATTTATGCATTTACCACCCTCCCAGACTTATCATGAGTGAGAAAAACATTGTCATATTTCCCCTTCAATTCTGTACTTTTCCTGTTTTTCCTGTAGAAAGTGACCACAGTTGTTTAATTGCCTCAATCTAAGAATCTTAAATCCATCTCAGCCCATTAGCAATGTCCACATAACTTTTAGTATTTTTTGACTGGTTATTTACATAGGGGTGTTTCTATGTAGAAAATCTAATTGATGCCAGTATCAGTTGAATTTGTGAACATAATTGCTATTTAACATAATTGTGAACATAATTGCTATGTATATGGCAGTAATTATGCACAATATAGTATTGATGTGTTTGAAATATTTCATACAGCTTATGTTAACCTATCAGCACTTTATTGAGCTTAGTTTAATATTGTCATGTGTACTGAGGTACAGTGAAAAGCTTTTTTGCTTGAATGCTATCCAGTCAATGGTGGTAAGCATGATTAGCCATTCGCAGTGTATAGATACCAGATAACGGGTATATAATTAATGCAAGATAGTCTCATTAAAGATAGTTCAAAGGTTGCCAATGCAGTGGATGAGAAGTCAGGACTCCACTCTAGCTGATGAGGAGTGTTCAATTGCCTGATAACAGCTGGGAGAAACTGTCCCTGAATTTGGAGGTATGTGTTTTCAAATTACCTCTTGCCTGATGGGAGAAGAGGGAGTGGCCAAATTGAGAATGGTCCTGATTATGCTGGTGGGTTTGCGTGATGGTCTGGGCTCCGTCCACAACTTTGCAATTTCTTGCGATCTTGGGTGGAGCTGTTCCTAAAGTTGTGATGCATCCCGATGGAATGGCTTCTATGGCGCATCTGCAGAAGTCAGTGTGGGTTGTTGAGGACATGTCGAACTTCCTAAGCCTTCTAAGGAAGTAGAGACGTGATGTGCTTTGTTGGCTATTACACCCATCTTCCAATAACAGCAAGCCCTGTATATTTAGCTTCTGGCTTGGTTTTCTTCAGAATAAGTGTCTCCCAAAAATGTTCTTCAGAAATCAAATCTAATGTTTAGTACTCTTAATTGACCTTTCCTCAAAGAACACTGAATAGCAATTAAACTGACCACATCAAATATTTATTTGAATTTGTTGTTTAAGTGTGGTAGGCCTGCATTTTAGCGGAATAATATTTCGATTCACATAGGATATGCAAACCTCCAAAAAAAACATTGATTGATAGTATTCACTGTAATGCAAAATATTTACTATGATTGGTCATTGCGGGTGATTCGAGTTTTAAATAGTTTTTTTTATAGTGGAACTGAGTCAATGTATCCGTTTCGTGCGAGACACTTCCCTCCCCCCCCAACCTCTTTATACTGGTTAGTTATCCTCTAATGATCTTTCCATCAAGATGAAAGGTCTGGATCGCAACATCAACTGTCTATTTCCCTTCATAGATGCTGTTCCTGCTGAGTTCCTCTGATTTTAATTTTTTGCTGCAGATTCCAAAGTCTGCACTCTTGTGCCATCATTGCAACATGATGACTTTATAAACATTTCATAGTCGATAATAAACATAGTCGTGTTATCATCTTAAACCACAGTTCCATGCATTTTCTTTGCTATAAATGAATTGAAGTTGTTCCCCAAGCATCAAAGGGGTTAGATTCCAGCCGATCCTTTATTAATGCAACCATTTGTTTCGCTGGGGGTAGATGGCAAGGAAAGAAGCTAGTTAATTGTCTTTGAGAATGGAGTAAATCAAGTAAGCGCTGCTTGGTTTGACCAGCTGAAACGTATGGAAATGTGTGAAGGACTATTTCAACAAAAACCTTCCGAGTGGTTCCTAACCAGAAGCTTTGGATGAACCAGGAGATCCGCATTCTTCTGAAGACCAGATCAGGACTGGTGACGCAGAGGTCTATAAAAAGTCCAGATATGACCTTGACAAGGCCATCAAAAAGGCTAAAAGGGACTTCTGCTCTAAGCTGGAGGATGGCGGATGTTCGGTGACTGTGGGAGGGCTTAAATGCCATCACCTCCAAGGAGGCAGCTCAAACTACTGCGAGGCATCACTCCCTGACGAGCTCAATGCGTTCGACGCACGCTTTGCTAGGGAGAACACCAATGTCTGAGGTTCCCACCTGCTTTAAGAGGGCATCAATAATACTGGTGCCCAAGAAGAGTATGGTGATGTGCCTCAATGACTATCGACCAGTGGCACTAATTAATGTCTCTGGTGATGAAGAGAGGTTGGTTATGGTGCATATCAACTTCTACCTCGACCCACTACAGTTCATCTACCGTCACCACAGGTCAACGGATGGCCACACCATCCTGGCCACACACTCATTTCACCATTGCCATCAGGAAGAAGGTACAGGAGCCTGAAAACTAATGTCCGGGTTCAGGAACAGCTTCTTCCCTACTGCCATCAGGCGATTAAACACAACAAATAAGCTCTGAACTACAACAGACTATTATTATTGTTGCACTATATTTCTTTATTTATTGAGTATGTGTGCATGTGTACAAACACACTGTACTTTTTAAAATCCAGTTTTGTACCATGTTCACATATTCTGTTGTGCTACAGTATAACAGGCAGGAAATTTGTCCAATGTGCCCATAATGCCCCATCTACACTAGTCCCACCTGCCTGCGTTTGGTCCTTATCCCTCTAAATATTTACTGACCTTGTAATAATGTTTTGAAATTTATTAAAAGCAATTGAATTCTCTAAATTCAGTGTGTTAATTCATGCATTTAAAAAACCTTAAGTTTGCATTAATCTACAGTATTAATATTTTCATTTTTTTATTATTTATTAATCATGAAGCCCAAGGAACACACCAGACAGGTCAGGGATAAAGTTGTGGAGAAGTTTAAAGCAAGGTTAGGTTATTAAAAAAATCCCAAGCTTTGAACATCTCACGGAGCACTGTTCAATCCATCATCTGAAAATGGAAAGAGTATGGCACAACTGCAAACCTACTGTGGCCGTCCACCTAAACCGACAGGCTGGGCAAGGAGAGCATTGATCAGAGAAGCAGCCAAGAGGCCCATGGTAACTCTGGAGGAGCTGCAGAGATCCACAGCTCAGATGGGAGAATCTGTCCATAGGACAACTATTAGTCGTGCACTTCACAAATTGGGCCTTTATGGAATAGTGGCAAGAAGAAAGCCATTGTTGAAACAAAGCCATAAGAAGTCCCGTTTGCAGTTTGCCACAAGCCATGTGGGGGACACCGCAAACATGTGGAGGAAGGTGCTCTGGTCTGATGAGACCAACATTGAAGTTTTTGGCCTAAATGCAAAACGCTATGTGTGGCGGAAAACTGACACTGCACATTACCCTGAACACACCATCCCCACTGTGAAACATGGTGGTGGCAGCATCATGCTGTGGGGATGCTTTTCTTCAGCAGGGACAGGGAAGCTGGTCAGAGTTGATGGGAAGATGGATGGAGCCAAATACAGGGCAATCTTGGAAGAAAACCTGTTAGTCTGCAAAAGACTTGAGACTGGGGCAGAGGTTCACCTTCCAGCAGGACAACGACCCAAAAACATACAGCCAGAGCTACAATGGAATGGTTTAGATCAAAGCACATTCATGTGTTAGAATGACCCAGTCAAAGTCCAGACCTAAATCCAATTGAAAATCTCTGGCAAGACTTGAAAATTGCTGTTCACTGACGCTCTCCATCCAATCTGACTGAGCTTGAGCTATTTTGCAAAGACGAATGGGCAAACATTTCAGTCTCTAGATGTGCAAAGCTGGTAGAGACATACCCCAAAAGACTTGCAGCTGTAATTGCAGCGGAAGGTGGTTCTACAAAGTATGGACTCGGGGGCAGAATACTTTTGCACGCCACACTTTTCAGTTTTTTATTTGTAATAAAATTTGGAAACCATGTATCGTTTTCCTTCCGCTTCGCAATTATGCACCACTTTGTGTTGGTCTATCACATAAAATCCCAATAAAATACATTTACGTTTGTGGTTGTAACGTGACAAAATGTGGAAAGGTTCGAGGGGTGTGGATACTTTTGCAAGCCACTGTACATATGGCTTTTTAAATGTAAATTCCTGTACACATATATTTGAATGTAAAATAAAATAGTAGGATGGACACTGTTCAGATGAAAAGTGCTAGAAGGTCACAAGGCAAAGTATTGACAAAAATCTGGGAACTGATTAGTCCCTTAATGTGGAATCAGCATGCGACACTTGGGTAATTTTTGCATCGCTACTCAATAATAAGAGCAGTTAATAACATGGTTAAAAGGACGAAAGGTGGTACTTCCTCATTCATCATTGAAACCAGTAATAGGGAATGCAATGGTAAAATGGTGAACAAGTTATTTTAAAAGAAAGCTGTCTTACTATCAGCACCTGTCTCTATGTTGACCGCATTAATGTTGCGCAAGTTTATTTTTGAACTGGCCTTCTCTTCTGGTAAGTCCTTGAATGCTGGAAATTTACTGATTGTCACTGAGTACATAAGTCCCATATGTCCATTTGGTGCAATTGATAAATGTATTGTAACAAAAGCTTTTGACTTGAAAGTCTGGTTAGTCCATTTTGGGCAGTAATCTGTCAGATCAAAGTTGTTTCCTCCAATCATATGTGGTTAAATGATACTTTCACAAACAGTAATTGTGGTGATAATCTTAATTCAAATTTTCCCAGTTTGTTAAATTGCAAATCATTTTTGTTTTACAACTTGCTGACTCTTAACTAAGGTTTCATATTTCAATCCAAATTAATGATGGTAGTCAGAAAACGGAGTGCTGGAGTAGCTCAGCTGGTCAGGCAGCATCTCAAGAGAACGTGTAAAGGTAACATTTCAGTCGGGACCCTTTAGATTCATTGTAGGAGTTGGGGGAGAGAATAAAGCTGGAATAGAGGAGGAGGGGGCAAGACAAAACCTGGCAGGTAAAAGGTTGGCACAGGTGTGGGGAGCTGATAAGCAGAGGGTTGGACAAAGACCAGAGATGAAAAACGGGTTGAAAGGGAGTGAATTGTAGCTAGACGGGCATGAGTTTTCTCCGTGGATTTTGAAATTCGTTAAAATCTAAATCTCTATAAATAGGCCGAATCTGAGTGAGAGTCTGATGATCGAGGGCGCTGATTGGATGAGAGGATCGTCCGTCAGCCGGCAGTGGGGGCGAGCGGGAGAGTGGTCACTGAGCTGTGAAAGGCCAGGGCGCAGCTGCAGGGCCGCGGCCGTGTCAGTGTCAATAAGCGATTTAAAGCGAGTAGAGGGAGTATGCGAATCCTGGTGAGCAGTGGGGAGAGTCTGAGTGAGTGAAGGTGAGGGGACGTCCCTGTGAGCAGTGAGGGGGTCCATGTGAGTGGGGAAGACCCTGCGATAAATTAAGGGTAAGCAGGCAAGAAAACGGTATAATTGCAAGGTACAATTATCAAAAAAATGCATAAAGGGGGTCGCTGCCCCTTTTTACCCCCGCCGGGTGCATTGCCCCTTGGAATCCTACAAGGCGGAAATGCCCCCTGGACCTCCATCTCTTTTCCTTCGTTCCATTTTTTTCCCTGTCTCATGCCTGGCTGGAGGAAGGAATGTAGCTTAAAGCAAACAGGGAGAAGGTGGTATGTGTAGGAAGCTGGTTTAAACCGAAGATAAACACAAAGCTGGAGTAACTCAGCCGGACAGGTAGCATCTCAGAGAGAAGGAATGGGTGACATTTTGGGTCGAGACCCCTCTTCATTAGACAATAGGTGCAGGAGTAGGCCATTCGGCACTTCGAGCCAGCACCGCCATTCAATGTGATCATGGCTGATCATCCCCAATCAGTACCCCGTTCCTGCTTTCTCCCCATATCCCCTGACTCCGCTATCTTTAAGAACTCTATCTAGCTCTTTTGAAAGTATCCAGAGAACCGGCCTTCACCGCCCTCTGAGGCCGAGAATTCCACAGACTCCCAACTCTCTGAAAAAGTGTTTCCTCGTCTCCGTTCTAATTGGCTTACCCCTTATTCTTAAACTGTGGCCCCTGGTTCTGGACTCCTCAACATCGGGAACATGTTTCCTGCCTCTGAATTTCAAAATCCATGTCCAAACCCTTAATAATCTTATATGTTTCAATAAGATTCCCTCTCATCCTTCTAAACTCTGGAGTATACAAGCCCAGCCGCTCCACTCTCTCAGCCTATGACAGTCCTGTCATCCCGGGAATTAACCTTGTAAACCTACGCTGCACTCCCTCAATAGCAAGAATTTCCTTCCTCAAATTAGGGGATCAAAACTGCACACAATACTCCAGGTGTGGTCTCACTAGGGCCCTATACAACTGCAGAAGGACCTCTTTGCTCCTATACTCAACTCCTCTTGTTATGAAGGCCAACATGCCATTCAGTTTCTTCACTGCCTGCTGTACCTGCATGCTTGCTTTCATTGACTGATGAACAAGGACCTCAGATCCCGTTGTACTTCCCAACTTGACACCATTTAGATAATCTGCCTTCCTGTTTTTGCTACCAAGGTAGCCTCACATTTATCTACATTAAACTGTATGTGCCATGCATCTGCCCACTCACCCAACCTGTCCAAGTCACCCTACATCCTCATAGCATCCTCCTCACAGTTCCCACTGCCACCCAGCTTCAAACAATCTAGGGAGAAGGGGGTATGATAGTTGTATCGTTCATCATTACTTAGCAGTCCAAACAAGTGCTTTGGTGATAACATGTTATCACTCTTGCCCTCTGGCTTAATTTCCTGTACACTAGTGTTCTTTCAAGTTTCAGTTCACATTAAGACTTGGTTGTGTATTTCAGCTTTTAACATCATTACTTTTGTATGAAAGTAGTAGTTCAGCCAGCTAGTGAAGTGAGATGTGCAATCTTTAAATGATGTGTTTAAGCAAGAACTGCAGATGCTAGTAAATCGAAGGTGAACACAAAATGCTGGAGTGACTCAGCGAGTGAAGCAGCATCTATGGATAGAAGGAATTGGTGACAAAACGTGGCCAATTCCTTCTCTCCATCGATGCTGCATCACCCGCTGAGTTACTCCAGCATTTTGTGTCTACGTTTAAATCGGGGGTCAACATCCTACGGCCAAATGCGGCCCGTAACCCGAAATCATTCGGCCCGCAGGATTTATTTTATTTTCCCGTAGTCATCCGGCCCGCAGACTTCCTTCATCTCCCGTACCTCCTGAGCGGAGCCGAGCAGCACTGAGCTCTGGCTGTACCGCCTCCGGCACGGCCGCGCACGTTCTGTGTCTGGGCTTCACTGTCGGGATCTGGTTGTCAACAGGCCGAGGACGAGCGAGTGTGAGTATTTGAGCCACCGCCTTCAGGACGGAGCCAAGGCAATGGTCCGTAGGTACGCCATGTTCGCATTTCCGTAACTAGGGGCCGGTGCTCCGAGTGGCGTCCTCGAAGGGGCGGGATCTATGTGAACAAGTGATTTGATGCCTGCCATCTGGGGTGGGATATATGTGAACATGTGGTAGATGTGGCCTGCCATCCGCTCACAGACATGCCACCCGGCTCCTATGCAGAACAATGCTGACCCCTGCTTTAAATTATGTGTACACTTGAAGCAAACTGCTTTTCAAGTTAATGTTCTAGGTCTTTGCTTTCTGTCATTGTCCTTGTTCTATACTATTTTTTAATTTTGAAGGTCTGTATTGCATTTTGCTGTCACCAAAATAGATGAGTTTTTGAAATAGTTATGACATAGAAACATTTTGGTCACTTTGTAATCTTGTTTGAGGTCGCACATGGAATATGCCATCTGTTTGGCTTGTATTACTTTTATTTATTTGTATCTTTGGAAATAAGATCTCTAATCCCCATCTGGTTCCATCCGCCCTTCATTTCTCCCTTAAAAGCTCCCATTATAACCTTCCTTACTCATCAGATACCAGTAGTGTTAAGGGCCTGTCCCACCAGCATGCAACTCTATGCGATTAGCACGACCTAACGTGGTCGCTTGAGCCGTCCGGCGTCGCGGGGCTGGTCCCACTTCAATCGCCGGAGCCGTGCGGAGTTCGTCCCGAGACCGCGCGGGGCTCCGAAAAACCGTCTATGTCCAAAAATTCCGCACGGCAACGGCTTGTCGGCTCGCAGTCGCCTCGACATTTACACACCGCCCGGACATCGTGCCTCCGTGAACCTATTTGTAAGTGCCTCCGTGACCCTCTGTGTGTGACTCCGTGGCCCTGTGTGTGTGTGCCTCGGTGCCCCTCTCTGTCCTGGCGAACTTACCTTGGACTTCGCTCCAAGTTTGCCTCACTTTGCGCCGCGTTGCGCCACTCACCCGACCTCTGCGCGGCCCCTGCTGCCGGTTTGGTTGCGCTTGCCGCATGCAGGCGCATGCTGGTGGGAACGGCCCTGTACAGGGGATCACCCGACCTCTGCGCGGCCCCCGCTGCCGGTTTGATTGCGTTCATCGCATGGAGTTGCATGCTGGTGGGACAGGCCCTTTAGACTTTATGTTCCTGCTTATCTCCTTCAGTTCCTCCAGTCTCCTTTGCCCTCCCTTCTTTCCCCCCCGACATTATGTGAGACGGAGTGTAGAAAAGATTTGTAAGGATGTTGCCTGGATTGGAGGTCTTGCGTGTTCAGAAGAAATTAGATGGGCTATGTCTGTTTACCCCGGAGTGAAGAAGGCTGAGAAGTGCATTATGGTGGTTTATAACATTGAGAGACATGGTGGGTGAGATCTGCTGAGTTTTCTTCCCATGGAAGGTGTGTCTAAAACTAGAGAGCATATATTTATGATTGGGAGGATATTTAAATTGGATCTGAGGGCTAATAGTTCTACAGTAGTTGGCTATCTGGAATGGGCTGTTAAAGGAGAATGGAGACAGGTTCAGGAACAACATTAAATGAATGAGCAGGCATAAATCCTGCAGCTTTCTCTTCCACAGCATTCTTGGAACACCTTTACCAAAAGGACTGCAGAGTTTCAAAAAGATGGCTCACTAACATCTCAAGGTTAGAAATTGAACAGGCCCCAATGCGATGATCATTTGAATTCTCCAATTTTAGGTAACCTCCTACAAATCCTACAGATCTGTAGAAAAGTCGTGACCTGAAACGTTACCTATCCATGTTCTCCAGAGATGCTTTCTGACCTGTTGAGTTACTCAAACAATGTGTCCTTTTATTGTATAATTTTGAGGCTAATGTTAGCCAGGGTGAAATAATGTGCAAGTGCTTACTAAGAACAGGGTATGAATTGTTTTTTGCATTATTGGATAATGGATGTATAATCTGTAGATCTAATAAACTTAGTGCATAAAATCCATGAATCCTATTTATAGATATGTCTAGATCTAGTATCAGAATTAAAAGCATGCACAATTTTTGGATTTACCCAGAATTCCGGTCAAGTGAGTAGTTCCGCAGGGATGCCTTCATCAGAAGATAGCATTGAATTTGTTTTGCCATATTTAAGAACATGTGGGTCTTAAAGTGGCATACACATTCAGGTGCAAGTAATTTTTTAAAAGGCTATTTTTTTTTAATGTTTATGCAGAAGGCTGTTAATTAGTTTAAGCTACAAAGAACTAATTGCACAGTGTAAACTACTTCTTTGGGCATTAGCATTAATTATTTTCACAGCATGTTGTTTCCATTAAAATCAAGTTGGGCTGTTTACAGAGATTTTATTTTGCTGTTGAATTCTGCTATTCAGAAATTGTTCAGGTTGGAAATATAACAAATGTCCATGAATATTTATCTAATCTTTAATGTTTTTAATTTTGACATGAAATGCTTGGATCTTGTAACACCTATGATTAGATTTATGATAGTGAAAGTGGGGGTGGGGTGTGGTGGTGAGGAGATGCAAAGTGAAGACCGATTTAGGAAAATTGTAGCTTTGAAGATAATTTAAAGGGAGAGTAGAGGATGACTTTATGAAACGTTGTCGCTATTAGACAAATTTGTCACATGCACCAACTAAGGTACTGTGAAATGAATTTGCCAGCAGCGATGGAATTGAAAAAAGAACACACAATACACAATTGAATTTAACATAAACATCCACCGCAGCATTCTTCACTGTGGTGGAAGGCAACACAGTTCAGTCAGTCCTCCTTTGTTCATCCATGGCCGGGGCCATGAACCCTCTGTATTTGCCACTACGGATGGCCGGATGTACAGGCCCTCTCGTCGGGATGATCGAAACTTAGACATCGGGACGGTCGAACATACTCTGGGGCTTGGAGTGCCCGAATCAGTCACTTTCTTACCGCGGCTTCAGGATGTTATGGACCGGCGGTCGGAGCTCTTCTCCGGCGATCTCCGGCAAGGGATCCCAGGCTCTGGATGATAAGTCCACGCCACGCCCGCGGCTAGAAGCTCCGCAGTCCATAGCCCCATGATGCCAGTGGCTAGCGATCGGGCGGGGGGGGGGGGGGGGGGTAGAACCTTTAAATAGGATAAGGAATTAATTTATTTCCAATTGGTTACTAATGACAAATCTAGTTTTCAAGGATTTATCAAACCTAGTTTCATGGAATATAGAAATATTGTACATTAGTAGCACAATGGTGTAGTGGTACAGCTGCTGCCTGACAATGCCAGAGACCCAGGTCCAATCCTGACTACGGGTATGGAGTTTTTGCGTTGTCCCCGTGACTGGGTTTTCCCCGGATCCGGGTACTTTGGTTTCCTCCTGCTTTCCAAAGATGTACAGGTTTGTAGGTTATTGGCGTTGCTAAAGAAAAATTGTAGATTGTCCTGTGTGTGTGGGAGAGTTACTGTTCGCTGGTCAGTGTGGGCCGAAGGGCCGGTTTCTGCACTATTTCTAAACTAAACATAACTAAAATTAGAAACAAATAAAATGGCATGATTACATTTGTGGTGCTGGAACATTTTGTGCATGACTCAGTAAAACCTCAGCATATTTGCAAATAATTATTTTGAATATAATTGCTGTGCAGTTTAGAGGCAGCAAGATTTTATTGTAATATTATCTTATTGGATATAATCTTTTAAAACATCAGTCTTTCATGAAAACTGTTTGATATTCATGTATATTCATTCCTTTTTTTTCCCAGGGAAGTCCTCTTTGACTATCCAGTTTGTTGAAGGGCAGTTTGTGGATTCGTATGACCCTACAATAGAAAATAGTAAGTCATTTTTAAAAATAATTTGTTACATTTGACATATTTATGACAATTGACAAAATGGATGCAACCTGTTTTTCTATGCTCTGACCTTGCACCAGTTCTAATATGCTGAGCAATCTTAACCAAGCCAGCTGGATTTTATTTGAATAAGTATGTGTAAATACAGGTGAACAGCAATTGCTCAGCTCTTAATAGTTGCATCCAAAAGAATATACATGGCGTGCATTTTTGAAGGCCCCCTTAATAATTGCATTGGGGAAACTTGTAGAATGAATTAATTAATGTTTATTGGCCAAGTATTCACATACAAGGAATTTGCCTTGGTGTTCCACCTGCAAATGACAACATGACATTCAGTGACAGTTAAGAATGATACATAAAACATTAAACATTATCAATTAAACATGTGAATTAAATGAAATACCAGAGCAAAAGGAGGCTACAGATTTTTGGTTATTGAGTGGAGCTACTACTCGTGGATAAAAACTGTTTTTATGTCTGGCTGTGGCAACTTTGACAGTCCGGAGTCGCCATCAAGAAGGAAGTGATTCAAAGAGTTTGTGGCCAGGGTGAGAGGGGTCAGAGATGATCTTACCCGCTTGCTTCCTGGCCCTTGCAGTGTACAGTTTGTCAATGGAGGGAAGGTTGCAGCTAATAACCTTCTCAGCTGATCAGACGATTCGCTGCAGCTTCCCGGTGTTGTGCTTGGTGGTTGAGCCAAACCAGACCATGATAGAGAAGGTGAGGACAGACTCTATGATGGCTGTGTAGAATTGACCCATCATTGCCTGTGGCAGATTGTGCTTCCTCAGCTGCCGTAGGAAGTACATCCTCTTGTGCTTTTTTGACTATGGAGTCGATAGTAGACCCCACTTAAGGTCCTTGGAGATTATGGTTCCCAGGAACTTAAAAGACTCCACAGATGTGACTGTGGTGTTGTTGATGGTGAGTGGGGTGAGGAGAGGGGGAGATCTCCTAAAGTCTACAATCAATTCCACTGTCTTAAGAGCATTGGACTCCAGGTTGTTGCTACTGCTCCAGGACGCCGGCTGTGACACTTCCTGTCTGTAGGCAGATTCCTCCCCATCCTGGATCAGTCCAATCAGGGTTGTGTCGTCCGCAAACTTGCGAAGCTTGACAGAGGATTCAGTGGAAGTGCAGTTGTTGGTGTACCGAGAGTAGAGGAGAGAGTACGCAGCCTTGCAGTGCTCCTATGCTGAGGGTTTGCGGGTCCGAGATTTGCTTTCCCAGCCTCACATGCTGCTTCCTGTCTGTCAGGAAGCTTATGATCCACCGACAGAGGGGTTCAGGCACAGTCAACTCGGAAAGCTTGGAGTGTAGTAGCTCTGGCACAATGGTGTTGAATGCAGATAATCAAGAAACAAAATCCTTGCATAGGTCCCCTAGCGGTCTAGGTGCTGTAGGATGAAGTGCAGGCCCAGGTTGACTGCGTCATCCACAGATCTATTGGCCCGATATGCAAACTGTAGAGGGTCCAGCAGGGGGTTTGTGATATTTTTCAGAATAGGTGAACTAGACAATGATCAGAGAGACCCAGATCCGCCCGGGGAACAGAGCGATATACGTTCTTGATTGACGTGTAACAGTGGTCAAGCGTTCTCTCCCCTCTGGTGGGGCAGGTAACATGAAGTCTGTATTTTGGAAGGTCATGGCTGAGGTTAGCTTTGTTAAAGTCCCCCCCAAAACAATGACCATGGAGTCCGGGTAGTTACTGTATACCCTCATTACCTGGTCAGAGAGTTGCATTTGCGCTTCACGTTTGCAGGCATATGGGGGGGGGGGGGGGGGAAGGATGGATACTCCAGCGAGAATAAAGGAGTTAAATTCCCTCGGAGAGTAGAAGGGTTTGCAGTTTATAAAGAAGGATTCTAGGTTGGATTCTAGATATGCTCATTTTATTATAGTCTTTTCAGATGCTGTGCGAATGTCAAGTTGAATTCCTGTCAAGATTGTCTTGAGTTTTACTTTGCATTTGCAAGAATTAACTTGGCCTGTTTTCATGCCGGTAATTAGATTGCAGGGGCTGGTAGTTTGTGAGCAAGTCATTTATGGTGCCCTTATTATGCTTCAGTTTAATTGACCTAGTGCTGGGAAAAAGAGACCCAAGGTTTTGTTGGTGAAACCAAAGGCATTGATTATACAAGAAGCTAACCTTTGGACATCATACTTTCAGAATTTGATTGGAAGGAACAGTACTGAGTGGAGTTCAAAATACTTTTTCTGCAGGCTATCTAGAACAAGATGAGGCAGCCTATTGTTGGCCTGACTCAAAACCATGGATTGTCAATTTGTTTTCATCCAGCCTCCAACTTTAGTAGTTAAGCATATGCCAGGCCAACAGTTCTTGTTTAATAAGACTAGTGTTTTGCATTTACAACCTTGACTAATTTATCCTAATTTAATTTATTGCATATGATCATCCAGTATTTGATGTTACTCAGTAATCCAGATAAATTAACCATTCAAGTTAATTAAAAAATGCTATAAAAGCTGATTGAGAATTATTTCCCAAGAAGTAATTGGAAATAAATTAGTAATTGATTCCAGCTACATCTGAAGCGATCCATACTTAGTTGTATCAAAACAATGGCATCATCTCAGTAGAGGCAAGGAACTGCAGATGCTGGATTATTATTTTTTTTGAAGTGCTGGAGTAACTCAGTGAGTTGGATAGCATTTCTGGAGAACATAGAAAGTTTCAGGTCAGGATCCTTCTTCGGACACAGGCATCATCTTGTGGCAATGAGAGCTAACAAATGTCAGCAACGTTCACTTTCTGAAAATAAAATTTCTAAACATTCATGTAAATTTATTATTGTGCTGTTAAGCATCCAGGGATTGAATGATATTGGGGCCGAATGGAGGGGTATGGATAACATGGCAGGCAGAGCAGATAAGTTTATTTTGGTAACTTGTTCAACGTGTATATTATGTGCTGAAGGGCATGTTGCAATGGTAGGTTGAAGTATGCAGTCATTTGTCATTTAAAATGTAAACTGATTCCCAGCCGGTCTACTTTGGGGAAAGGTGCTTGTAAACCCCACGGGTTGGACACAGTTCTACAGGAACTGTTAAATCATTTAATTATCAAGGAAACCATGGATGCGAGACTTGCCAACTTTGCATGTACTGTACATTTCCTCTTAATATTATTTCAAAGTGGATGGATTAAATGCACCAAAGTGAAGTTTGGCAGGCAGATAATATGCTATTTACAGACTGATTCCCAAAGGTTTAGGCTTTAGTAATATTTAAATGTCAGGATTCGTCAAAAGTTGACATTCATTGTTTGAGAAAATGTAGTGAAACATTTAATGTGTTTAAGATTCCATATTACCTCAGTAGTCTAATAAATACATCTGAGCAACATGTGGAGGAGGAGTAGAGATGTTGAGAGAGGGAAAGGTGGGGTGTGGGGATGCAGGAACATTTACTTGGTTAATCTGTAATTTAATTAGATTAATGTTGGGATGTTGTGTTACAGTTGCACAAGACAGTGAGATCACATTTGAGGATTGTGTTTGGTTTTGTTCACGCTGCTTTAGGAAGGATGTTGTAAAGCTGGAAAGAGTTCAGGGAAGGTTTGAGAATATGTTACCAGGACATGAGGTCCTGACCTATAGGGAGAGGTTGGGCAGGCCTCTCATTCTTTAAAGTGCACAATAAGATCATGAGGGAAATAGATAGGGTACATGCACAGTCTTTTACCCAGAGTAGGGGAATCAAGAACCAGCGAACATAGGTTTATACTGAGGGGGAGATAGATTTAACAGGAACCTGAGGGGTTTTTTTTTGTACATTTTTCCACCAAAGCCCATCATAAGGGTGTCACAGTGGCATAGCGGTAGAGCTGCTGCCATCCAGTGCCAGAGACGTGAGTTTGATCCTGGCTATCTGTATGGAGTTTGTACGTTCCCCCTGTGACCACTTGCTTTTTCACCAGGTACTCTGGTTTCCTCTCACATTCCAAAGACATGTGGGTTTGGCTGTTAATTGGCTTCTGTAAATTGTCCGTGGTGCATGTGGTGGAACTAGTGTATGGGTGATTGTCAGTGTGCACTCAGCCGAACAGGCCTATTACCATGCTGAGTCTCTAAACTAGACGGAGGCACAGTACCTCTACCGAGGCTGATTGCAGCCCTTGCAAGTAGAAAATAACTTTAACAATTTGATGGAACCATCTAACTCCCCATGTGTGGCCTTGACTTCCTATTTCAAATTTTCTTTGTCACTGATTGCTACTTTTTAACATAACAAGCATGGGTCCGCTCTCGTACAGAAGTTGCCTCGGCTCTCTTCTTCCTCTTTCTCTCTACACCTAAATATACCTGCTTGTTTTCATAGAAACATAGAAACATAGAAATTAGGTGCAGGAGTAGGCCATTCAGCCCTTCGAGCCTGCACCGCCATTCAATATGATCATGGCTGATCATCCAACTCGGTATCCCGTACCTGCCTTCTCTCCGTATCCTCTGATCCCCTTAGCCACAAGCGCCATATCTAACTCCCTCTTCAATATAGCCAATGAACTGGCCTCAACCACCCTATGTGGCAGAGAGTTCCAGAGACTCACCCCTCTGTGTGAAAAAAGTCTTTCTCATCTCGGTCTTAAAGGATTTCCCCCTTATCCTTAAGCTGTGACCCCTTGTCCTGGACTTCCCCAGTTTACCCAAGTTTACTTTTCAAGCTCTTTGTCATGCTGTGGGCACTATTTCTCCATGAATGGTGCTTGGGCTGTTGACTGTTTCATTTCTATGGTGCCTTTATGTGAAAATGTAATGGTAACAAATTAAAATATCTCTTGGTAGGTATGTTACAAAATACCTTTAGCGGTGCTGCAGTTCTGCCGCTGGCCGTGTGCGCGACTTTGGCGCCTTTAAGGGGGGGGGGTTAAAATGCGGGTTTCTCCATGCAATCCGGAGCTTTCTGTTGTCGGAGTGCGATCTATTTTTGTAGATGCGTTCCGACTGCCTGTAAGTCCGTTTTTTTATAAATAGCCCGGCTACTTAATCACTGCAGTAAAATAAAAATTAGCTCCCAATGCCGTGAACGCCGACAACGGGGACCACTTTTACGTAGGGGACAGGTAAGTGAAAGCTGTTTATTTTTACATATAAACTTGCTTTTTTAGGGGACTTTAATCAATATTTCATGTTGCGAAACGGTGATTTAGCCCCCATATGGGCAGAAAATCTCCTGCCGATATTGGGTTTAAATTCACCGCCACCCCAACGTTCTAATCCATCGCGTTCCAGAAAATCCCACTCGCAAGCTGTTTAAAATGCCCATTAATTTACAGGCATTAAACACTGAATTCCTTCAATTTGGCCTATAAATTAATGACAATTAGATTTAAAAATCATGTTTTATTGTGAATTATTGTGTGACTTAATTGGACACTTAGGCTTTAATTTTTTTTTAAATGTTTTCTTAAGAAATGCATAGATGTTTAGATCTAGTAATTGAATTTTGTAATTGGCTACAATTGGGTAACTAATTAATTATATGCTTTAATTTCAGGTCATCCAAGTAAGATTGTTTCATATTTGTTTCAGAATACTTCAATCTATTATATTTGAAAATTTATTTTATGAAAGTGAATTAGGTGTCAAATTAAACTTATTTTTATGCTTTATCTGATGGGATAAATTGCAGATTTGATTTTTAAAATCTCAAAATTTTGTAACATTGCTACTCTTGGTGCTTTGACATAAAGCAAATTTTACAGTCAACTATTCATTCAGTCCATCAGGAAGAGCATGCCGAATTGACCACAAAATTGTTCCTAGTGTGTTGGTAGATGGTAGAATCTAGGTGGTGGTGGAGAGAAAGTGGGGGAATAATACATTAATTATAAATGTAGAATTATTAGGTGTGGTTGATAGTTGGTGTGGACTTAATGGGCTATTTCAGTGATAAAAAGGAACTGCTGGTTCATACCAAATATAGACAATAAATGCTGGAGTGACTCAGCGTGTCAGACCCATCTCTGGAGAAAATTGATTGGTGACATTTCGGGTTGGGACCCTTCAGTCTGAAGACCCGAAATGTCACCTATCCATTTTCACCAGAGATGCCCGCTGACTTCAGTGTTTTGTGTCTATCTCTGGGCCAACTTCAGTGCTACATTTCCTTGTGAAGCAGGGATATTTCTCTGTTTCCCTGTTTTAAATTGACTGCCCCTCATCTTGTCCTCTCGTACAAGAGGATGAACTAATTAGCAAAAAGTTATTGGTGAGGAATTTAAATCTTTTACCCATTTCCATCTTTGTTTAATGCCCCTTTGTTACTTAATTATTTCTGAAGGGTATATTTCATAATTTGGTGGGCCTTCTGTGCCCTGAGACCAAAAGTACAATTAGCTGTGAAGCATAATTATGAACCACTTTGAAGACAACATAGCAGTTAATTTCCATGTGGTATTATCAAGCAAAGGGCAAGGGAAGAAATGTTTTGCTGCAATACATTTGCTTCATGATGGTATGGCTTACCAACTGTTAAATTAATGCTGAGGGATATATTTGGATTATCAGCAGAGATTGTGCTCAAGACTGGGAGCAGGACACTGACACACTGTGGAGCTAAAAGTCCTACTGATATCCAAACTGGAGCAAATTATTTTCACTGAGAGCCAGAGGCCGAGTCAGATTCTGAGTGATTGGGCATGATGAAGTATGCCTTTGGCATTCTGCTGATTGGAAGTATCCATGGAATTCCTGTTCTGAACATTATTAAGAGGACTCCATAAATCAGTTTATACACCATCACTTGAGGTTAGAAATACAACTGGTAAATAGTACCAGCTGCGGCTGTTTAAAAAAAAAAAATGTGATTGAGAAAATTAACTGCGGCAATAGATTTAATTTGACAGTTAACGTGGAATTAATTGGAAATTTTGACTTTTCCTGTAGATTTGTAGAATTGTATACTATCAAAGGGTACTAGCTCTCTGAAATAGATATTTACCTTGTCCTGGATACTTGCTCTCAATCTGGTCATTTGACTTCCTTAATTTCACTTTTCCAATGAACCGTATAGCACAGGAACAGACGGGCACTTTGGCCCACCATGTCTATGCCAACCACAATGATAATTTATCTAATCCCATCTGCCTACATCATTCATTGATTGTATCCCATCATTCATTAGTATTTATATATCTAATTTCCTCACATATTGCTATTGTATCTGCTACCAAGTGACTTCCAGACATCACCACTCTGTAAACCAGAAACTTGCCTTGTAGATCTCCTTTAAGCGTTTCCCCCTTTTACTTTAAAAATAATGCCCTCTGCTATTTGCCATTTATGCTCTGGGAAGAAGGTTCAGCCTATCTATGGTGTTCGTAAGAATTCTATATACCTCTGTCAGGTTCCCCCTCGGCTCCAGAGAAAACAATCCAAATTTGTTAACCTCTCTTTAAACTAACACATTCTAATCCAGGGCAACATTGTAGTGAATCTTCACTCTCTTAAGTCTCCAATTCCTTCCTATACAGTGGTGCCCGGGAACTTGGCACAATGTTCCGAATTCGACCTAACCATAATTGTGTACATTTGTATGCAGTTGCAATATGACTTCTCCTCTTTCATAGTCAATTCCTTGACGGAATGCTGCCTTTACAGTTCTATCCATTTGTATTGCAACTTTCAAGGGGTCAAGGTGACTTGCATCTCAAGATTCCTCTGCTCCTGAGTGTCCTGCCATTTACTTGATGCTTTCCTCTTGCATTTGCGTCCCAAACAAAACATCACCTCATACTTGTCTGGATTAAAATCCATCTGTAATTTCTGTGCCGAAATTTCTGTTCCCAACTGATCTTTACCCCGTCTATCCTTTGAGAATATTCCTCATTATCCATAACTATGCTCATTTGTTTGTCTGAAAACCTACTAATCAGACCACCCATGTTGTCACCCAAATCATTAGGGCTACCAGCACAGTTCTTTGCAGAACACGATTGGTCACAGATCTACTAGGTCAAATAAACTGTCCACTGCCACTACCCCCAGTCTTTCTTGACTAGCCAGTTTGAATCCAATTCACCAGTTTTTTTTATGGGTTAAAATTTGCTTTCATTTAATAACATTGTTTTGATATCACATCCTTTTCTATCCTGGTAGTCATGGAAATTGCGTTCACTCCCATGCAATACTAAGTTTATTTGAGTTCATCTGAAAAATAGGACAGCCGTAAACCTAGGCCGCTGGCTTTTAATATTTTTTCCACTTGGAATGCGGCAGTTTGTATCTGAGAATTGTGACAAATATTTGGAGTACTGTGCCCAGTTCTGGTCATCCCATTACAGGAGAGTTCAAGTTACATTTATTGTCACATACACCAATTGGTGGTGAGATTTGAGTTACCATACAGCCATATCAATATAATGAACACAATACATTATAGAATTTAACATGATCATCCTCGCACAGCGGAATGAACATTTCCCACTGTGAGGGAATGCAATAAAGTTCAGTCAGCTTCCTGTTTGTTCACCCGTGGTTGGGACCTTTGAGCCCTCAGCAGTCGCCGATACAGCGGCCCGATGTTCAGGCCTTCTCGCCGGTATGATCGGAACTCCAGCGTCGGAACAGAGGAACACACTCGCGGCTTGGAGTTTCTGATTCGGCCACTTCCTACCAGAGACCGTGGCTCCCGAAGTCCACAGGCCGAGCTGGGCGGAGATTCAACACTGGCGACCCTCGACAAAAGATCCCGGGACAGAAAAGACACATCTCGACCAGGAAGTGACTGGCAAATGGTTTCCCCCTATTTTCCCTCTCGCCCTCTCCCCTCTCTCACTCCCCCACATAACAATGACTTAGAAACCTTTAAAAACATACTTTTAGCCAAACTAAAAATAACAAAAAGGGTGAAAGGACGGAATGCTGCTGGTGAAGCTGCCACACTCGATGGCGCCACCCGATGGATGTGGAGCCTTTGAAGAGTGTGCAGAGGTGGTTTTCCAGAATGCTGCCTGGATTAGAGGGTTACAGCTGCAAGGAGTAGTTTGACAGACTTGGAATGTTTTCTCTGGAACGTTGAAGGTTGCGGAGAGACCTGATATAAAATTGAGTCATAGACCGGGTAGGGAGTCGGAGCTTTTATCCCCAGGGTGGAAATATGCAACATTTCAGGGATATGATAGTGGTTAGGAGGCTTTTATATTGCTACATGGAAGTGCAGGGAATAGAGGGATATAGATCATGTACAGGCAGATAAGATCAGTTTAACTTTGTCATATTTGGCACAAACATTGTGGGCCGAAGTGCTTGTACCTGTGATGTACTGTTCTATGTATTACAACATCAGCAGCCTTTTTCATAATGTGCAAAATGTTTTGCCAAAAATCCTTTGATTTGGAGTAGTTTAAATTTTCATTGGGTTTCTTTTTTCCCCAAATGGAAGTTGAAAGTAAGTGCTTCATTGTATCAAAATGTTAAGCCCTGAATCTTGGCGTCTATTTGATCTCAATCCTAATGATCCCATAACGTGACCATGGATGATCTAACCTGGTCATTGGTGATGATGGGATATAATTTTGCTAAATCTGTCTAGTGTTATTTGGGTCCCTTAAGTGATTGATTGGATTTTTTCCAACAAGATATTGGTGCCTCAAGTGAGATGAAAACAGTAAATTGTTGTCCAGATTTCTATTAATGCTTCCTCATCAAGTTATTTATATCATGTTCAACTTGGCAATAACTTGAAAGTGTGGAAGGTTGAAATGTGGTTGCTTTGCATTCAGTTGTGAGAAATCATTTGCTACCTTTGAGCTCTAAAGGTAGATTTTAGATAAATAGATTTTCTAGGCTCTGAGCTTGGTGCAGGTCCACCACTGATTTTCTGGCATCGTTGGATCCAGAGCTTTGCTGGTTTGTCTGTTTTGCAAGACCAACAGAGGTCATGGCCTCCAATGGTACCGGAATGGTCCGCCGAGGTACCGGCCGTGGAAATCGGCTATGGGAACTGATCCGCCAGCTCTGTTCCAGTTCCAGTTCCAGAACCCCGGCCACGGGGCAAATTCGACTGCCGATCAGCACAGAAAAACTGACGAATCTTATAGAATTTTTCGAGGATGTAACTAGTAGAGTGGATAAGGGAGAACCAGTGGATGTGTTATATCTGGACTTTCAGAGGGCTTTCGACAAGATCCCACATAAGAGATTAGTATATAAACTTAAAGCACACGGTATTGGTGGTTCAATATTGATGTGGATAGAGAACTGGCTGGCAGACAGGAAGCAAAGGGTAGGAGTAAACGGGTCCTTTTCAGAATGGCAGGCAGTGAGTAGTGGGGTACCACAAGGCTCGGTGCTGGGACCCCAGTTATTTACAATATACATTAATGATTTGGACGAGGGAATTGAATGCAACATCTCCAAATTTGCAGATGACACCATGCTGGGGGGTATAGTTAGGTGTGAGGAGGATGCTTGGAGGCTGCAGGGTGATTTGGATAGGCTGAGTGAATGAGCAGATGCATGGCAGATGCAGTATAATGTGGATAAATGTGAGGTTATCCACTTTGGTGGCAAAAACATGAGGGTAGACTATTATCTGAATGGTGGCAGATTAGGAAAAGGGAGATACAACGAGACCTGGGTGTCATGGTACACCAGTCATTGAAAGTAGGCATGCAGGTGCAGCAGGCAATGAAGAAAGCAAATGGTATGTTAGCATTCATAGCGAAATGATTTGAGTATAGGAGCAGGGAGGTTCTACTGCAGTTGTACAGGGTTTTGGTGAGACCACACCTGGAGTATTGCATACAGTTTTGGTCTCCAAATCTGAGGAAAGGTTCACCAGACTGATTCCTGGGATGTCGGGACTTTCAAATGAAGAAAGACTGGCTAGACTTGGCTTGTACTTACTGGAATTTAGAAGATTGAGGGGGGATCTTATAGAAACGTACAAAATTCTTAAGAGGTTGGACAAGCTAGATGCAGGAAACTTGTTCCCGATGTTGGGGGTCCAGAACAAGGGGTCACAGTCTAAGGGTGAGGCGGAATTCCTTTAGGACCGAGATGAGAAAAACATTCTTTACACAGAGAGTGGTGAGTCTCTGGAATTCTCTGCCACAGAAGGTCGTTGAGGCCAGTTCATTGGCTATATTCAAGAGGAAGTTGGATGTGGCTCTTGTGGCTAAAGGGATCAGGGAGTATGGAAAGAAGGCAGGTATGGGATACTGAGTTGGATGATCAGCCATGATCATATTGAATGGCAGTGCAGGCTCGAAGGGCCGAATGGCCTACTCCTGCACCTACTTTTCTATGTTCTATGTTTCTATGAAGTCGCGATCTGCTGCCTCACTCTGCCTAGGTGCCACATATTTGGAAGAACTTCCGGGGGGGGATTTCAAGTGCACTCTCATAACATTGTCTGGATTAAAATAGGCGCCAGACAGGTTATGGGGAGAAGGCAGGAGAATGGGGGTAAGGAGGGAGAGATAGATCAGCCATGATTGAATGAAGTAGACTTGATGGGTCGAATGGTCTAATTCTGCTACTATCACTTATGATCTTATGACCACCAGCTCCCGAAAATTCTGTGGTGGACCTGTATCTCAATTTGGCATGAGGAAGCGAACATGACTAGGATCAGTTGGACATTTTATTCCACCCAAAGATGCTGCAGTCATGTTCTTGGTTGAATTGCATTTCAAAGATACAGATACAAAGAACTCTAAAACCTTGCCATACCAGAATTCTACATTTTGAATCTTTTTTGTTATTGACTGCATATCATCATTTGTTCATGAAGAACTGCTTCAACATTAGATCTATCCTATTAAATTCCTGGTACGTTACAAGAATCTGGATCATTTTAATGAAGGGGGAATTGTCATTTGACTGCACCCGTTGAGCTCGATTTAGCGAATAGAACTTGTTAATTCAAATGTCAATGTTGTAACCAAGCAATCATCAGAAGGAAATAAAGTTGATCAAATAGTCAAATCCAATTATATCAATAAGGAACAAATCATTTAATCCGTTATTTATATTGTCTTTATTCTCCAGCTGTTGACAGCGCAATGACTTGTGTTACAAGTGGGTGACCAACTGTTTTTATATATCCTTTCATTTTTTGCTATTGCATTTGGAAAACTGGTTTGATTAAATATGATACAGCTGTGAATTTGGCTGAGTGTTTATAGAATGTGGCATTGTATGATTTTTTTGCTACATTTGAACAGGTATATAATTTAGCAAATTAAATCAATCTGCCTGCCTTCAAAGACACTAAAATAATTTTTGAAGTCACTTTCTGCAAGTTCTTTAACTGGAACTACAAACGCATGTGCCATTTTGATCTAATTTTTTAGTGTATGAAATAATTCGGAGTGAAATGATTAACTACAACTTAGTTTTCCATTGTCAGTAGAATGTTTACAAAGAGAACACAATTTTAGTTTATAGGTACAGCATAGAAATTGGCCCTCTGGCTCCGAGTCCATGGTAACCATCGACCCGTTGAAGCGTTCACAGTAGTTCTATCATCCACTCCCTTCACATTAGGGGTACTTTTTGGAGGCTAACCTGCAAACCAGAACATACAAACACCACACAGATGGCACCCGAGATCAGGATTATATTCGAGTCTCTGGTGTTTTGAGGCAGTAACTGCAATCTGTGCCACCATGCTGTTAAACATTTTTGTTTAGCTTCTGTTTCCATTTTTTTATTTTGCCGATCTGTGAATCAAAATTAGTCCCCTTTTGATTAATCAATCGTACAGCAGAGAAGCTGACCACTACACCTACCACATCAGTGCCCATTTACAGTAAATACAATTTACCAGCATCTGGTCCCTGCCTTAGTGCTGCAAGTGCTCCTCTAGATACTTAAATGAGAGTGCATGCTTCCACTTCCTACTCTGGTAGTGTATTTCAGATTCCAACTTCAGAGTGAAAAAGGTCTTCCTTGGATCCTCTCTAAATATCTCGCCTTAAACCTGTTCACTTTAATTTTAAGTACCTCTTATGTGCAAAGATTTCCTCCGATCTACTCTATGCCTTTTATTTTATTTGAACACCCGTAACTCCCTCTGCAATCAACCTACCTGGTTTATCCTCATAACTCCCAAGCTGCATCCTTATGTCTCCTCTGCCCCCTATCCATTGCAATCATGTTCTCCGCATATTGTGGTGTCCAGAATCACGATGTACTCCATTTTATGGCTGAACAAATATTTATTTAACTTGCAGAGTAAAATCTCTGCTCTCGGGTTCTATGCCTCAACTAATACTCATACTGTTATACAGCATGGAAATGGCTCCTTCTGCCCATAATGCCCATGACGACCAAGTTTCCTAGCTGAGCTTGCTCATGGCCCATATCCCTCCAACGATTCAATTATCTGTGTCGTTGACCTGCCCAACCTACCAATTGATCATTATCAACCTTGTCCATGATTATCAACAAAATAGTAAATTAGTTTTAGATTTTCTTCTGGTTGTAGGTTATGCTATCAATAAAGAACAGCGAAAATTGTAGTTATGTTATGAATTTAGGTGCTCTTGCATACTGGTTATGCTGACCGACTTGATCATGCAGGATTATGGTTAAAAATGCAAGATAGTGCCTCGGGTTTGATCCTGACCTTCATTGCTGTTCATGCGCATTCTCTCTGCGAACCCGTGAGTTTCCACCTATTCTGGTTTCTTCCCACATCCCAAAGCTGTGGAGATTTGTAGGTTAATTGGCCACCTGTAATAAATTGTCCTGAATGTGTAGGAGCGGATGAGTGAGTGGGATAAAACAGGTGATCGATGGTTGGTGTGCACTCGGTGGACCAAAGGGCCTGTTTTCAGGCTGCATCTCTAAACTCTAAACCTGCCCCCCCCCCCCCCCCCCCCCCCAACTGCAGATATTTCAAAGCTGCTTTAAATTCAGTAATTAATTGAATATAATAGTAAGATTAAACGAGAACTTACCTGTTCGAAGTTTGATCTTTATTTTATGAGGAGTTACGATGAGGGATTATGTGAAGAAGTCCGCCTGGCGCTTGATCGGCATACTTCAAAGCAGCGGCATGAAAAACACAGAACCAATAGCCGGAGTAAGATAGTAAGGGTCAACATAGACTAGAACTACCAGATAATCATTTATATTATGAGCGTAGGGAGCGTAGGGAGCACGTAATCCCTCATCGTAACTCCTCATAAAATAAAGATCAAACTTCGAACAGGTAAGTTCTCGTTCAATCTTACTATTTTACTTTGGAGTCACGTGAGTGACTACGTGAAGATTTTAAAGCTCTGTTTTTTATGTCGTAGATTCATTCCATGCGACACTCTGTTTAGTCAATACAGTAGTGAGTAAATAATATTTTTAAAACATTGTTTCAAGTTATGTAATAAGTCTTTTAATCATAAAAATATATATATTTTAAAATAATAACCCCTCTATCCCAGGGGAAAATATTTCAACAAATGTGATAATGATATCAAATGATAACATAAATCGATAATATAAAACAAAGCAAGCATTTAAAGCGAACCCAAGACTGCGTGTCCAAATCCTGGCACTGTGACAACAGGTTTATCGTAGAACTTTAAAAAGTTTCTTCTTTACACCACCCTGCGGCCTCTAAAATTTTATCGAGTGGTACATCCTGTACCTTCGCAGCGGACGCAGCTGCAGCCCTAGTGGAGTGAACTTAAACACATCAGTGTACACTCCTGCTAAATCCAAAACCTGTCCTAACCATCTAGAAATAGTTTGAACTGCAACTTTTCTATGTGGTTTTTTGTGCGTTATCAGTAACGCTGTCTCAGCACCTCGGAGATTTTGATTACCTCAATCAATCGTCACAATCAATCAATCAATCAGGTTTTATTCGTCACATTGCACACAAAGTGCAATTGATTAATTTTTCAGCAGTGGTACAATGATAAAGTGGTACAATGATAACTTAACTTCAATATATTTAGTTAAATGCTTAACTACCCACAATGTTTCATTGACAGGATATGCTTTAAACATTACCTTGGCTCCAGTTTTTCCTGGTCTGCTTTGTTTGGTCAGATCATAAACATAAAACACAATGTTATCTGAAGCCACATGCATGCAATCTAACCGTAACAATTGCAAAATTTGTACTCTTTGAGCTGACACTAATGCCATTACATTACTACCTTGAATGTTAGTTCATTGCCTAAGCAAGGTGAGAACAATGCTAACATCCCAAATTTCTGTATCACTGGGCTTGGGAGGATTTTTATTAAAATTCCTTTCATGAACAGGGATATTAATGGGTGAGACCCAATTGAATCTCAATCAGAATTTTTTTTGTTAAATATTTTTATTAGAAGTACATATCAAAAGAAGAATATACATGTCGCATACATTCTTAATATTATTAATATTAACAATTATTTCTAATTTGTACTTCTATGTATTTTTCATTTTTAATATAGATAGGAAATAAAACAGAAAAATAAAATAAAAATAGAAATTCAGAAAGATGAATGAAGTATTAAGCAGTTTATACATAATTGGAGATATATCCATGGGTTATTGTATGTAAATCTTCATCTATTCCTTCGTTCAGGCTTCAGTCAGGTTCTTGTACCAAACCATTTTGACCCTTTAAATATTCAATAAATGGAGGCCATATATATCCCTCTGAATTGATCCAACTTGCCCAGAAGGACAAGTCTTAATCTTTCCAGATGAAGTGGCTCCGACTTTCCAGTGATCCACATTTTGATTGTGGGGGATGTAAGACCTTTCCAAAATTTCAATATTAGTTTTTTCCCAATTATTAAACTGTAATCGATAAAAAATATTTGATTCATTGTTATTAATTGATCTGTTTCTAATATGCCTAATATTATTAATTTTGAGTCGGGAAACAAATTTGTATTAACAACATTCGAAATTATCTTAAAAATTTCTGCCCAAAAGTTAGTAATTTTTATACAGTTTGTGAATGAGTGCGTTAAATTAGCTTCTGAGTGTTGACATTTATCGCATATGGCAGGTATATTTGAAAAAATTCTATGTAATTTTGATTTTGAATAATGCAATCTATGTAGTACTTTAAATTGTATCAAAGTATGTCTAGCATTTAACGAACAGTGTAAACTTTTATGTTGTAAACTTTTATTCCATATTTCTGGTCTAATTATTTGACCTAATTCATTTTCCCATGCTTGCCTATATGTTTCTGTCATTGGTACATCGTTTTCCAATAAAATATTATAAATATATGATAACAATTTTTCTGTATTTGGATGTTTATTTAGACATTCATCTAAAATTTCTGCCTTTCTATTTCTAAATTCCTGTGTGTTTGATTTTACATAGTCTCTAATTTGTAAATATCTAAAGTAATCTTTTGGATGTAATCCATAAATTTGTTGTAATTCTTGAAATGAAAGAAAGGAGTTTTCCCTGTAGAGATCACCCATCTTATTAATTCCAGATTAATTTTTCCATTGTGAAAAACCTTTGTCCATCATTGAAGGTTTAAATGTAACATTGTTTACAATGGGGAGAGCTAGTGGTATACATTCCAATTTTAATGTTTTCTTTAGTTGTTTCCAGATACGTATCCCACTTTCTATTATTGAGTTTTCTTTATAGGTTTTCTTACCTAGTTTGGCATTGGCAAATAAAATCGAGCTAATGTCAAAAGGTGAACAATCTTCTTTTTCCATTTTTAACCAATTTGGTTGTTTATCTAATTCATCCAGCCAAAAATTCATATTTTTAATACTAACTGCCCAGTAATAAAGTATAACATTTTGGCAATGCTAGACCTCCATTTATTTTTGATTTACATAAATGTTTTTTATTTATTCTATGGCTCTTATATTCCCAGATAAAATTGGTGACTATGGAGTCGACTTTTTAAAAAAAGTATTTAGGAAGGTATATTGGTATCAATTGGAAAAGATATAGTATTTGCGGAAGAAAAATCATTTTTATTGCATTAATTCTACCTAACATTGAAATGGTAATGTTTTCCAATATAAAATATTCTTATGTAATTTATTCAGAAAGGGTGGGAAATTAGATTTAAATAAAGAATCATATATTTTTGTTGTGAATTCCAAGATATTTGAATTTTTTCTTTTGCTATCTTAAAAGGATATTGTTGTAATATATGTAGGTTATTTACCATTATTGGCATAAGTTCACTTTTGTTCCAATTAATGCTATATCCTGAAAACGAGCCAAATTCAGTTATTAAATTTAATAAATTTAAAATACTAATTTCTGGTTTTGTAATACAAAGTAATACATCATCAGCATATAAGGAGATTTTATTTTCAGTTTCTCTAGTTTCGTACCCATATATTTCAGGATGTAATCTCACGCTTTGAGCTAATGGTTCAATTGCAAGTGCGAACAATAGTGGGGATAAGGGACAACCTTGTCTACAGCCTCGGAATAAATTAAATTTAGTTGATAACATTTGATTTGTTTGTATTCTAGCTGTTGAGTTATAGCGTATAATAATTTAACCCATGATATGAACTTCTCTCTCAACTTAAAAGTTTCCATGACCGAAAACAGATCAGACCATTCCACCCGGTCGAAGGCTTTCTCTGCATCTAATGAAATAATTACTAGATCTTTATTAATACCTCTTTTTGAATATATAATAATGAATAATCGTCTCAAGTTATATGAAGAGTTTCATTTTGGTATAAATCCTGTTTGATCCGGGTGAATTAATTTGTTGATCACTGTGCTTAGTGCTAGTATTTTAGTTAATATTTTTTGATCGGTGTTTAAAAGAGCTATAGCTCTATATGATCCTGGATCATCCAGATCCTATCTATTTTAGGTATAAGTATTATAATAGATTCATTTAACGTTTCTGGTAATTTCTGTTGGGTATAAATGTATTCATAAAGTGTCTTCAAACGTGGTGCAATCAGATCATAGAATGTTTTATAAAATTCCGAACCAATACCATCTGGTCCCTGAGTTTTACCATTTTTAAATGATTTAATAGATTCTTCAATTTCTTTTACTGTTATTTCAGCATTTAATGATTCTCTATTTTCTAAATCCAACCCTTTTAAATTACATTTTTTTTAAATGCTTCTATTCCTATCCGGTTTTCTGTTGTTTTAACTGAATATGTTTTTATAATATTGCAAAAATCTCTCAATATCTCTAGGATATACTAGTGGTTCGCCATTGCATGATTTAATCCTATGGATTATTTTTTTCTCCCTCCAATTTCCATAATTGACGGGCCAATAATTTTTGGGGTTTATCTCCAAATTCAAATTGTAATTGTTTGGTATATTGATAGAGTTTTACCACTTGATCTGAATATATTTTATTTACTTTGTATTTCAATGCAGCGATTTTATTATGTTTTATCATGGTTGGATTAGCAGCGTTCTCTGTGTCTAATTGTTTAATCTCCTTTTCCAATGCCTGTTCCCTCCGATTCTCTTTATTATAAAATGCTTGAGAGGAAATCATAATTCCACGAGTATATGCTTTAAAAGTTTCCCATAATAGAGAAGATATTTCCGGTTTATCATTTATTTCAAAGAAAATCTTAGTCTGTTCTGTAATGTATTTCTGAGTTACTTTGTCCTTTAAAATTTGTGGATTAAGTCTCCACTGTCTCTGTTTTTCCATTTTACCATTTATTTTAATGATAAATGTTAAAGGTGCATGATCTGAGATTGTAATATTATGGTATTTTGAATTATAAGTGAGTGAGATAAGTTTAGAGTCTACCAAAAATAATCTATTTTTGAATACGTTTTATGTACAGGTGAATAAAATGAATATTCTCGTCCAGTTGGGTTTTCTATTCTCCAAACATCTTTAATATTACTAGTATCTATGTATGCATTCACTAAGTCACTTGAATGCGATTTGATTTTCCGTTGTTTTGATGATCTGTCTAGATAGGAATCTAGGGTACAATTTAAATCTCCTCCAATTATTAGGTTGTGTTGTGCTAATTCCGGGATAGTATTAAATATTTTCTTAAAGAACAATGGAGCTGTCAAAGTTTGGTTCATAAACATTGACAAAAATCATTTTTTGTGCATTTAATTCTCCTATTACAATAATATATCTACCGTCACTGTCATTTATAGTTGTGTGTTTAAATAAAGTGCCTTTACGAAATAATATTGCTACGCCTCTAGATTTATGTGTAAAAGAAGAATGGTACGCTTTATCTATCCATTTAGCTTTCAATCTATGCTCTGCATCTTTTTTTAAGTGAGTTTCTTGGATGAAAGCTACATCTACTTTAAGTGCTTTTAAATGTGCTAATACTTTACCTCTCTTAACTGGTTCATTAATGCCTTTAACGTTCCAACTACAAAACATTATTCCTTCATTCCCCGTATTCGTGTTTAAGTCTTGCATCTTTTATTTAGGGAGGTCTACAATAGAGCAAATGGTTCAGTTCGACAGACCCGACCTTACACCCGAACTCGGAATAGACGAATTTCAAGACCCTTGAATGTCTCTCATGTATATATCTCCTTTGATTTAATTTATGACTCCATTCAAACTTAAAATAATAATGATAGATTATAATATAACCAAGAAAGCGATAGATTAAGAGGTTAGTAATGTGCGCAAAGAAAGAAAAAACTACATCTAGTATTAGTGGTTAGTGATAGCCATACTAACATGGCTAAGCATCTACTGACTTCCGTAGTTGATGTTAGAAACTTATCAGCTCCTTGGTTTCTTAAAATTATTATTCCATAACAGTCTCTTACCGGGGATATTAAATTCTGTAATATTCAAATTCCATTAGTCAGGAATGTGAGGATACATATATTTAAAACATATTAAGACAACATAATAAAAAAAGGGGGGAGGAAGGAGAATTTAAAAAAAAAAGGGATTCCAGGAGGACGAATGAAATCTAACTTTATATTCTGCACAATTATAATTATTATTTATCTAATTCTAAATAATTCGGTTATAATTAAATATTAGTCATTAATGATAATTATTAATTCTAATTAGTAGTGATACCGCGCTATAGTTTTTAGTATTTATTAGTTATTTGTATTAGTAGTGCTGTTATTCTAATTATTAGTATCCATGGGAGAGTTTCCAATCCGCATCTTTTTCCGGCTTCCTTAAACAAGTCCTTAGTTCCATCCAATCTTGTAAAGTCAGTTTATTCTGTAGTTCAATTTTAAAGATACTATTCAATCTTCCTCACGATCTTTAGTCTTCTGGGCAAAGTCCAGTGCCTCCGTAGGGTTGGTGGAAAAATATTATTTCCGATTGTGAGTAACTCTTAGGGTAGCTGGATACCTCAGACCATACTTCAAATTCTTCACTTCCTTCAAGATTCTTCACTTCCTTCAAGATTCATCAACATTAGCAACTTCTCGGATGGAGGGATAAGGTTTGTCAATAAGGCACCGACAAAAATTTGTAATATCAACAATCTTGTCTATTGGTAAAGTTACTAACATGGTAACTGAATTAATCACAAACCCCAAATATTCAATAGTTTGGGATGGCTGTAACTTTAGATTTTGTTGGATGAATCAGGAACCCTAGCCTTACAAACAGGCTTGTAGTCACTGAGACTGATTTTTCAGCTGACTCCTGATTAGCATTTACAATTAAAATGTCATCTAGATAAGCCATAACAATGTGTTTTTGTGCCCTGAGCAGTGCAAATGCTGGTTTCATCAATTAGTGAACAACCTAGGAGCTGAGCTTAATCCATTAGGTAATGCTTTGTATTACCACAGCTGTCCCATCCAATTAATTTTCAATACCTGTGAATGTGATGATGAATTGGTACTGAATAATATGCATCCTTCTGCACAAATGTATTAAAAGTGTGAGGTCTAAAATGATTCTACAACCCCCATCCTTCTTTGTGTCTGGGGAAAATATTTGATACAAATTGTTGTGGATCCTCACTTGATTTCTCGATACCTCCTTTTACACCAATTCTTAACTTCTTTATCAATTTGAATTTTTTTCAAATACAAAAAACACCAAATACAATTAGACTTATTCTGTCCTGGTGGATCAATACCTTCTACAAAATCAATGGTTGATCTGAAGACAGTACCTAATATAACACGGTCAGGTGTGATACAGTCCCATTTATCATAAAACATTTATAGACTACCACCAACCTGAGGTTCATCCAAAGATTCTTCTGTAATAGGATAAAGTTTTTGTACCTCTCCAACCGGACGTGGTGGTCTCCATCTCCCAACATATGGGTAACATTTGGCTGTGCTGGTTGGTAATATTTCCTTACCATACTCCTGCCTCGGCTTGTTCCAGCTCCAAATCAAAATCCCCTTCTTATTTGACCGGCCCTTTCTTTGGCCAAAACAAAGGGTTTCATGAGGTCAATAGTCTTTGCCTCTTTATCAACCTCTTTATTTATTTAAACAGATTTTCTCCGAACAAATAACCAGGAGCTTGAACATTGCTTGATCTGCACAAACCTGCAAATCTTGGATGTAAAATAGGCCGAATGGCAATCTTCCTCATACAATTAATCTTAAATATTGAGTTGCAGAATAATGCCAACATATCCTTCTGAACTTTGGTCATTCCACAATCTTCCACTTGCTTTCCAAAAGCAGTGATCCCAGCCGAAATCATATTTCCTGTGCCTGCATCATTGATGACATTGGCGCCAAAAAGCCGAATTTACCGTAGGTACCTTCAGTGAGGTATAATAATTCTGCTGTATCAACCATAACAGCTTCTTGAAGCTGGTGAGAGACCAAATAATTTATGTTGGCCGCCAGGTTTCCTTCCATGGCCTCACCGCCTCCTCCAGGTATAGAAAACTTTGTGCCACATCAGACACACCTGGAACAATATTTTTGTATTGTGTACTCATGACCGAAATCACCACCTTCAGGATCAGTCTCATGCAGCCCTGGTACTCCTGAGACTTTGCTCAAGGATTTTCTCCAGCCGAATCCCAGGCTCTGGAGTTTCAAATTCCCAATTTAAACTGGCACCATATTCATGATATGGAACCCCCTCAGGGGCTGCCTGGGAATATTCTGGGTGTTTTAGACCCTTGGTTGATTATTGTTTAGGGTATTTTCCCCATTTGTATCCAATATAAGCCGTAAGGCTTTTCTTTCTGGAGGACTTTCAGAATTAGATTCATCAGAACCCACAGGCCTTTCAGATTTAATTTTACATTTTTTAGGCACTGGGTTTTCCTCCGTGGTTTCTGTTTGTGGAGCAACCAAAGGCTTACTAACGGGTATTTCAACGGCCACCGGCATCGGAACCGGCTCCGTAATAATCTGCTGTCCCGACTCTTCTCTACCCCGGGACGCACGTTTTTACCCGCGATTTTTTAAACTTTCTCCATTTTATTTTTAAACTCCTGGTTTACCCACCAGCCTATGGAGTTTTGAAAACGCCCTGGAAGTAAAAATAATTTACTTACCTGCAGGTCGTTTCCTTACCGCTGTGTGGAGCTGCGCTCTGCAGCTCTTTCCCTACCGACAGCGTCGACGTAATGCCGATCAAGCGCCAGGCAGGCTTCTTCACATAGTCACTCACGTGACTCCGAAGTAAAATGAATTGTAAATTGCATAATTATAGGTTTAAACTAGTTAATCAGGCTCTTATATAGTTTCCAACTTTTATCAGTAAATCATTAATAAAAATACGACCATTTTTCTGTCAATTATGAAACTGAAAAATGTCATTGCCATTATGTAAAAATATCATATCAGTTTTGTCAAAATGCATTATGTTGTGTAATATGTTAGTTTGTCGTTGAACTATTTCACCTACATAATACCATGACTATTTCTGACTATGTCCTGCGAGGGTTAATTTTGCAGTAAGTTCCAGAGTACAATGAATGTGTTGTGGAAACGTGAAGCCAAAGATTGTGCTTTATATGCAGTTGGAGCTATATTTAGCACCAGCAGATTGCAGAATCAACTTGTGCGTAAAATGCTGTGCTATCCTTGTCTCTGGGTCATTTGCTGATTCTGCTGGAATTATAACAGGGTTGGAAAGGCACTTTCATTCTGAACACTTTCATTGTTGTATTAATGGTAAATTGTACAATGGTGCAACTCTACATTTTAAAGTTGTAACCTGATGAGGAATTTAATGCTGCATAAATAAATAAGGTGTAGGGGGGGAAAAAAATTCCACAAGTTCGTCCCCTTAATTAAAAATAATAGATTTTGTGCAGTACTTGGTTGAAATTGGTAAATTAGTTATTTTTGTGGAACTTTGACTACAAACCACCATCAACTAACACAAATGTATTAGCTGGAGCAGTTTACATTTAAGGGAATACAGGCAGCCTTTTTCGTGCACTTTCTTGGGTAAATCCTCACGGGCAAGGTTTACTTGTTTCCACTGAAGTAAATGAGGCCCTTGTGAGATCTCCAGGCTTTGACGCAGGTGGTGTAGGAGGTGCTTGACAGGGCAGGCAGTGGATGGTAACAGCTCTAGCGTCCTTCTGCCATTATAGGGCTTTTGTCTGCACCTCAAGGGGACTCTAGCATCTCAGTGTCATTCTTAATGTGCCTCTATTTGACTGCACTTGGGGTAGGGATTGCCACACTTGAAAATCTGTCACTTTGCCCAAGGAGCTTTAACAACCTTGATTAGTTCCCTTTGACCTAATTATCTCATGCCACGATTGAGATTGGATGTAGTGTGTAGTCCTTGTCTCTGAAGCGCACAGAAAAGCATGTGTCTCCATTGTCCAGTAGACCATTACTTTTATTTTGGGTTTGAGGGCTTGGCCTTTTAATACACTTCCCATCTTTATGGTTTGAGGTTCCAATGAGACTGGAATCCAAGATATGCATAGAATTTTGAGTAAACTTAGCAACATGTATGCCAGGGTTTAATCCAGTGTGGCATCTCCCCAACCAAAAAGCGCAGAGTAAAGCAACAATGGTGAATTTAATGGGAGTTTGAAGGTTAGACAACCTGTTTGCATTGGATTTTATATACATTTTCTTTTTTGTTCAAAGCTGACACTGGCAAGACAGCATTAATCTTGAAGGGAATGATGAGATGTCACTTGGGATCATTGCTATCCTGTTGAAAATATTCGCATGATTCTGTTGGAAGAACCTTCAGATTTGAAATAGTGACAATGTATTTCCACGTCTAAATGGTGTACAACTTGGAGAGGAACCTGCTGATTGTTTTCTTGTGCCTGTTGCTCATGTTACTTTCAGTGGTATATGTCACAGGTTTGGGAGTCGCTGAGGCAGTAATAAGCAACTGTACACCTTGTTGATACTACATACTGAACCTGCAGTGCCCGAGTAAAGGAGGAGAATACATTTTATAAATGAACAGTGGCATTTAAGCCAGTTTCATAATCCTGGACAGTGTTGAATTTCCTGAGTGATTACAGAGCTGCATGCATTAATGCAAGTCAGCAGTGTGATGGAGTGTACACCATCACAATGACTTGTCATCGTGGATAATGGAAAGGCTTTGAGCTGTTAGGAGGTGAACCGTGCCACAGGACACCCAGCCTCGAAGCTGTTCGTGTACACTGTTGAATTTAAATTTTAGTCATTACTTACCCCAGATTATTGCTGATATATATTTGAAAGTAGCTGGTCACTCTCGAGCTCTGCAGCAATGCCCTGGATTAGTCGTTGAACTCCAATGATCACAAATCTCTTACTTGGGTGTGGTGCGACTCCATCCACTTCAGCACTTCCTTGTTGCTTTTTGACTTATTACCAGGGCTCCTTGATGCTATTGTTGGTCAAATGCCATCTTGATATCAAGGATAATTACTTGTCCCATCTTTGGAGTTCAACTTTTGGATCTATGTTTGGACTAAGATGTATGGCTAAGTGGTCGAAGTTAAAAAAAAAAATTAAGCCTATCCCGTTAGTGAGCCGGTTTTTGGAGGCAGAGTGCCATTTAATAGAGCAATTAATGTTGCTTCCTGTAACTTATCTGCAAATTGATTTTAGACCGATTAGTAGTTTTGATTTGTGTTGGTGTATTTGTGCAATATTTCACATTGTCAAGAAGTTGTAGCTGTGCTAGTGCAAAATAGCTAGAAGCACGGATACTTTTGGAGTGCACGTCTGCAGTGCAGCAACCAGGATGTTGTCTGAATCCAAGATAGACACAAAGCTGGAGTAACTCACTGGGACAGGCAGTATCTCTGGAGAGAAGGAATGGGTGATGTTTCGGGTCGAGACCCTTCTTCAGAACCAATTCAGAATGTCGTCTGAACGTTACTGTTTCCAGTGCCCTCAACCACTCTATCATGCAGAACAAATCAAAGGGCCTGAAGATTATATAATATATAAAATGAGTATTGATTTTGACAAATTGATGAGACATAACAGAACAGGTCTTGCAGTCCGACAAGCCCATGCCAACCATCCATTTGCATTAATCCTTTTGTTCTCCCCATGTCCTCATCAACTATTAAAGTAATGGAGCGAGGGCAGGAATGTGATGGTAACTGTCATATTGAATAGCAAAATGGGTGCAAAGGACCAGATATCCCACAGCTTCTATTTATGTTTGAATCGATCTCCTTGCAGAAAAAGCCCTGCTTAGAAGAATCATGGTGTCTTCTAGTGCTTGTTTTAGTAGAATTTTGTTTTATTAGGTTGTGGGGGGGGGGGGTGGTCGGAACGGGGTTTTTGTCTCTCCCTTCGGAGGGGGATGCATCTCCCCCGTCACTGTCTCCGTCTGTGCTGAGGCCTAATGGCGGAGCTGACGGCCTCGGAGCTGTGGCGGCGTTCGGCGGCGGCCTAGCTTGGAGCGGCGGTGGTCCGGCTTGGAGCTGCGGTTCTCCAGCAGCGGCAGCAGTCTGGCTTAGAGCTGCGGTGCTCCAGCGGCGGCGTGGTCCGTCTTAGAGCTGCGGTGCTACGGCGGCGGTGGCCCAGCTTAGAGCCGAACTGGTGCTCCAGTGGCGTCGGAGGCCTGGATTGCCTCAGCGCAGAGGGAGAACAAGGAGGGATGAAGACAATGACCTAAGACTTTTGCCTTCCACCACAGTGAGGAGATGACTGGTGAACTCGTTGAGGTGGATGTTGAATATGTGTTTATTGTGTGTGTTTTTTTTTTTAATTATATGTTATGACTGCATGGTACCAATTTCGTTCAGACCAAAAGGTCTGAATGACAATAAAGTAATCTAATCTAATTTCAGTCACTTTCATACAGGAGACCTGTCCTTGACCCCTCTGCCAGTTGGAATAGTTTACTGTGTGTAATATTTTCTGTCCTTCATTATATTAAATACTATCTGCAACCAATGTTCCAAGGCGAGGAGTCCCGGTTTTTCCAGCCTAACCATATAACTTCTGTATCTTCTGTCATCTATAAAATAATAAATATTTTCCGCTCCCTCCTGAAACCGTTACTGCTTTCTAGGTATTTCTGAATTAGGTACAATGCTCATGAGCAAATGAATGCTTAAAACATTTTCAGTTTTAACTCACAGATTCAGATTCAATTTTAATTGTCATTGTCAGTGTCAGTGTACAACTCACTTGAACTCTACTCTGCTTCCTGTAAAGTTCAAGAGCTGCAATGTTGTTGTATCAGCTCCATTAATCTGGTTTGAACTTCTCCACCCCTCTGTGCTGTCTGTGTGAAGTTTCCACATTCCGCATGGGTTTTTTCCGACTGCTCTCGTTTTCTCTTATATCCAAAATGTATGGGTTGGTAGGTTAATTGGCCTCTGGACGTGGTGAGTGGTATGTGAGGGGCAGTTGGTGGGAATTTGGGTAAAAGATGGGGTTGGTGTCAGTGCTTGCACGATGATCTGCACAAGTTGGCCTCGTGTCCCTGTTTCTGTACCAAATTTTGAGGAAGATGCTTTTTTTAAAAAAAAAAATCACTTTCAGCTTTTAATGAAATGTGCCTATATTGTTCTTGTGCTCCTATTAGATTTGAATTTTTTTTGCCTCTTATTGTTCATTCTAAACTGTAACATCTTAATTTATCATCTCCCATTGCCCTTTCCATCAAGCTATCTACAATTACTTGGGCTATCACCTTTGTCCTCTTAATTTGCTGCACATCACATTTTATGTCGTATACTTCAGGACTGTTTTGTAGTTCATATAGTCCCTGTATTATTTTTGCATTTGTCTAAGCAATCCTTCCTGTTTAAGTGGCTAAAGTTTAGTTGAGGGAATGTGAATCCATGCGTAGCAGGTTTTGAAGGTGTAGATGGATATGGGTGAAATGTGGGCTGGTGGGATTAGGTGTCTAAGTCAGCATGGGCATTTTGGGACAAAAGGCCTGGTGCTGTGGCTATGGCTCTGAATCACTGTAGACTGGTGAATAGAGCAGATAAAGAAAGCCAGTGCGAAATGTTTCCAAAGACATTTTATTCCTGAATCTAAGCAGTTTCGTACATGGTTGTCATAACCACCAGTAACAGCTTTGTATTCATGCCAAAGAACTGCTCTAATAAAAAGTAATTGGAATCTGATGACAGTACATAACTTAACCAGTACCCTTAAGTAACCTTAATCAGACTGCCAATGAATTGCATTATTTGCCAAAAGAATTCCTGCATTTTTTCCGCATTCACTTGCAGCCAGTGCTGATGAGTGTATTGGGCATCCTTTGAGAAATATTCTAATCCTGGACTCTTGATCCTAAATGTCATCTGTCCATTTCTCTTCACGTGTTCACTTGTTTTGGTACAGATGGGGAATAACTGTGTCTTACTCTTATGTGGTTGAGTAGGGATGTGGTGGGTTTCTGAACTGGCCTTCTGTTGATCATAATGGAACTGGGTAAAAAAAAATTGGAATCCGAAATGGAAGATCTGAAAATTACAATTATGGGTGAGCTGAGAAAAATGAAAAAGGAATATAAAGAAGATTTAAAGTTACTTAGAGCAGATATTGAATTGTTTAACGAACAAGTTAAAGATGAATTGAAAAAAGAAGTTATAATCACAGTAAAAACTATGATGGATGAATGGAAGATAAAAGCGGATGCTGATCTGAAACAACAGATGGATGAAGTAAATCTTAAAGTCGGTGGAATGGAATCAGCGGTTGATTTCAAGTTGTAACCTATTTTAAGATCACTTGATCAACAACACGAGGCAATAAAGGAACTGACCAGTATTGCTGACTTGAGTGCTAGGGCTAATGAGAAACTTCTCTCCGAGAACAAGCGTTTAATAGAATTATTGAATAAAATAACTGAGAAATGTATTGACTTGGAGGGAAGGCAAAGGTGCCAGAATCTGCGTATTGTTGGAGTGCGTCAAGGCCAGGAGGGAGAACAAGATACCAGAGAATTTGCTGCAAATCTTCTGAAAAATGTTTTGAATCTGGAGCAAGTACCCCTGCTTGGCTGAGCGCACAGGGCACTGAGACGACGCCCAAAGACGGGCTCACCCCCAAGACAACTGATTGTGAAGGTGGTTTATGATCATGTCTTGGAAGATATGATGAAGATAATAATTCGTAAGAAGAATCTGTTTTATGACAGAAAAGATCAGCATATTCAGAGATTATCCTGCGGAAGTGGCCAAGAGAAGAGCTTGTTTACTGAAACAAGAAACATCCACAAGAATATAAGGGGCCTGAGATATGGCCTGATGTTTCCTGCCACACTACGAGTAAGCTATGATAATAAAGAGCATCATTTCATCAAGCATACTGAAGCGCTTGAGTTCGCTCGTAATATCGAGAAGAAGCTGGAAGAGGAAGAAGAAGTAGTGGAAACACTGGGAGAAGAAGATGAGGATGAAGAATAACAAACTTGAATTATACTTAACACTTAGCTGATGATACTGTTTACCCAGAGAGAAGGAGGAAGAATGATGAACTTTTAAAATTACTGGACGCGGAGAGTTTAATGATTATTAATAACAAACTAATATACAATAGAAATAGTTTAGTATTAATTATTACTTACAAATGTATGTTATTCCTCCTTAAATAGTTTAAATCGATAGTAGTAGTTAAAAATAATAGAGCATTAATAAGCACTGAAATTTAACGCCCCTCCCCTAAATATATTGCCCTTAAGGCATTTACAGAGCTGGAATTATAAACATCTTTTTTTTACTAACGGAAGTCTGTAGGTTAATAGCCACGCTAATGTGGCTTACACTAACCACACTTAATTTAGTAGTTGTCACTTTTTTTTCCCTGCACCTTTCTATTAACATTATTAACTTTTTTTATCTTTATTTGCATTTTGTTTTTTATATGTCATACATTGTACTGCATCACTTTACTTATGAATGGTATCATACAGTAGACTCGAGGAGATATGCATGTAAGAAAAAGTTATTAGTATTAACATTCGTTGATCAGAAACAAGGGTATGAAATTGGGATGAATATGCTGAGGCATCTACCTCGTTATAATCCACCTTAACACTAAAATGCAAGACATTAATAGGAAAAATGGGGGGGGATGGAATCACCTTCTGTAGTTGGAATGTAAAGGGAATTAACGAACCAATTAAAAGAGGTACGGTTTTGGGTCGGTTAAATTATGTCTGATTTAATTCTATTTATCTTCAAGCGACTCACCTAAAAAAGGACGCACAATATAGACTAACGGCAAATTGGATTTCTAGAGTGTACCATTCTTCATTTACTCATAAATCCAGAGGGGTTGCAATACTTATTCGTAAAGGTATCCAATTTAAACATAGCTCAATAATAGAAGATCCTGAAGGTAGATACATAATAGTTACTGGTGAATTATACTCGAAGAAGGTCGTTCTTATGAATATATATATATATGGACCTAATTTTGATAATCCGTTGTTTTTTAAGAAAATATTTAACACTATTCCTATAGTCACACAACATAATTTAATAATCGGGGGTGATTTAAATTGTACTTTGGATAACTATTTAGATAGATCATCAACTAAAAGGAAGGCTACATCTAAATCAAGTGAATTCATAAATATGTTTATTAGTTCCGCTAATGTCAAGGATGTTTGGAGAAATGATAATCCCACTGGTCGGGAATACTCATTCTATTCTCCGGTATTCGGAACTTATTCTAGGATAGATTATTTTTTAATAGATTCAAAGCTTATCCCATTCACATATGACTCAAAATATCATAATATTATTATTTCGGATCATGCCCCATTAACATTCAAGATTAATTTAAAGGGTATAACTAATAGATATTCGCAATGGAGACTCAACCCTCAAATATTAAGTGATAGGGCTTGTTACGATTATCTGGTTAAACAGATTAAACTATTCTTTGAGACTAATGATAAACCTGGAATTTCTTCATCTTTTCTATGGGACACATTTAAAGCTTTTACACGTGGTGCTATAATATCTGCGCATGCACCTTAATAAGGAAAACCGAAAGATTCAACAGAATTTGGAAAATGAAATAAAGCAATTAGACATGGAAAATGCTATATCACCATCTAGGGTGATATATAACAAAATCACAACATTAAAATATAAGTTAAATGAGATACAATCAAATTATGTTATTAAACTTTTTCAACAGACTAAACCTTTTTCAACAGACTAAACAAGTACATTTTGAATTCGGGGATAAACCACATAAACTGCTATCTTGCCAACTTAGAAAATCAGATAAAGAAAAAATGATATATAAAGTCAGATCTGATCAAGGAGAAATACTAACTTTACCAAAAGATGTTAATGATAGATTCCAGCATTACTATCAAAAACTTTATACATCCAAACTGGCGGGTCAATCTGATGGAATGGAAGCATTCCTACATGAATGTCATATTAATGGATTGGACTTGTTAGATGCTGAAATATATCAGCAAAAGATATTGAGGAATCAATCAGATCATTGAAAAATGGTGAATTTTATAAGAAGGTTCATGATTTGATTTCCCCACGTCAACAAACAAGATGCCTATGAGCAGGAACAGCTACCAGAAACCCTAAATGAATCTACAATTACACTCATTCCTAAAGTAGATAAAGATCTGGAAGATCCAGGATCATATAGAGCAATACGGATCAAAAAATATTAACTATAATTTTATCTCAAAGGTTAAGTTTAGTGATCAATAAATTAATACATCATGATCAAACAGGCTTTATCCCTAAACGCTATTCTACTTATAATTTGAGACGTCATATATCATATATTCAAAAAGAATTAATGATATTGAATTAGCTGTTATATCCCTGGATGCAGAAAAAGCATTTGACCAGGTTGAATGGCCTTACCTATTTAGGATAATGCAGAAATTTCAACTGGGGGAAGGATTCTGTAAATGGGTTAGAATTTTATATTCTAGCTGAACAGCAAGAATCCTAACAAATCAAATGTTATCAGCCAAATTTAATCTCTCTAGGGGTTGTAGACAAGGATGTCTGTTATCACCTTTATTATTCGCTCTTGCAATAGAATTATTAGCCAAAAGGATTAGATCGGAACCAGAAATTTATGGATATAACACCAATACCACAATGAATAAAATATCTTTATACGCAGATGATGTCTTAATATACATAACAAAACCTGAGATTAGTATCCCTAAGTTACTTAATGTTATAACTGAATTTAGTATGTTCTCAGGATATAGAATTAATTGGAATAAAAGTGAAATTATGCCTATAAACAGGAATAAAATTGAATAAGTTACAAAAATTTCCATTCAAAATAGTTACTGACCAAATTAAATATCTTGGCGTTAATGTATCCAAATCTTATAATTCTCTAATTAAATCAAATTTCCCCAATTACTGAATAAACTAAAAAATAATCTTATATTGGAAAACATTATCAATATCATTGATCGGAAGAATAAATGCCATTAAAATGATTTTTTTTACCACAACTACTATATTTATTTCAAGCTATCCCGCTATATCTTCCTAAAACTTTTTTTTTTTAATTGACTTCATTGTCAATAGCTTTATTTGGGATTATAAAAATCACAGAATAAGTAAAAGACATTTATGTAAATCTAAGATAAATGGTGGACTAGCACTACCTAATTTTTTATATTATTTCTGGGCGGTTCAGATTAAGAATATGAATTTTTGGGTGGTAAACATGGATCAGGAGCCAGCTTGGTTAAAAATGGAAAATGAAGATTGTTTACCCTTTGATATAAGTACAATACTCCTTGCCCCAAGGGTGGTACAAAAAATATTATAGGGAAAATCCTATAATTTTAAGCAATATACGTATTTGGAAACAAATAGTTAAGACTACATTTAGAAAATATGTCGCTTTGCTTACCAATTATGAATAATCCTTTGTTTAAGCCCTCTTTATTGGATGGGGGGTTTAGACATTGGAAACATTTAGGAATTATAAGGATAGAACATCTTTACAGGAATGGGAAATTTCTCTCATTTCAAGAGTTGAAAGATATTTATGGATTGCACTCAAATAACTAACTTGGGTATTTACAAATCAGAGATTATGTTAAATCAAATATGCAAGATTATAGAAATAGAGAACCAGGTTTACTGGATGAAGTGCTTAATAAGCATCCAAACAGAGAAATTAATAGCATATATATAATATCCTTTTGGACAGGGAAATACCAACAACAGAATCATTTTGACAAATATGGGAAAATGAAACTGGTTTACCGATATTAAGACTTTTGGGAAGAAAATTTACAACGTATACATCGTTGTTCGTTAAATGCCAGACATACTTTGATACAATTCAAAGTATTACATAGATTACATTATTCAAAAAAATAAATTAAATGGAATTTTTCCTAATATATCCCCATTGTGTGATAAATGTCAACATATAGAAGCTGATTTAACACACAGTTTTGTAACATGCACAAAACTTAATAGTTATTGGACTGAGATTTTTAAAATTATTTCTATAGTTCTTAAGATTATATTAAATCCTGACCCAAAGCTAATAATATTTGATGTTTTAGATTAAAATCAAACATTAACAGTATATCAAAGACATTTTCTTGATTACTGTTTAATGATTGGAAAAAAAATAATATTAAAATTCTGGAAGGGACCATTGTCCCCTACAATCAAAATGTGGACAATGGAAATGTTGGAGACGTTGCAATTGGAGAGAATTAGGTTTATCTTAATGGATAAATACAAACTTTTTGAACAAATATGGTCTCCATTCACTGATTATATGAAGGGGTAGCTGGGCTCAGCATTGTAACTCAACAAGTACCCGGTGGTAAAATCAGATGAAAAGGTTTAATCTGAGATTTGTATACTCGTCTATATATATTATTAGAAATCGTTCCATTCATTGTTAAGATGTATACTTTTTTAAATTTTTAAGTATAATGATTGTTTGTCAGTAATGTTTCTTTTTTCTCTTCTCACATATAATCAAAATTATAATCAATATTAGTTAATCACACTTTTTAAATTAAACATCTATTATCTCTTTTTTCTTTTCACTATCAAAAAAAAATTTGAGGCTTATATATATTGCTTTGTAATATTCATATAACTTTGGAAATATGTAATATGTATATCTGAAAAAAACTTATATTATTTGTAATACGTATGGCTTCTAATAAAAATATATTTTTTTAAATTAATAAATTTGAAAATAGTTATTCCGTTCTATCCAGTGGTTTTATTGTAGCACATCTCTTAGATAAGAAGCTTTGTGTGGGGCAGGTCATGCCTTTGGTCACATTTTTTGAGGTGACAGTGATTGCAGGCAGGGCAGTGGATGTTGGTTGCATGGACTTTAATCCAGAAGAATAAGGCACGTGGAATCCATGTGATTATGTGATCTGGTAGAATGGATTCAAAAATTGGTTTGGTGTTAGAAGACATGGGATCGGCGAAGGGGTGTGTGTGTTAGTTATGCAAACTAGGATTATTTTTTTTCTGAGTATTGAAAGCTGAGGAGAGACTTGATTAAAGTATATAAGAATGAGGGGCATAAATTGTGTAGATATTCTTATCCAAGATGATAATGTCAAATACTGGAAGGCATTTTTTTAAGTTGAGGGGGGGGGGTTGAGAAGGTGCTAGGAATGCTGTTTTAATGATCAGTGCGTGGAGTGCATGCTGAGGGAAGAAGGTGCAAGCCTACACAACAGTGATGCTCGAGACATTTAGACAGGCATACGAACAGGCAGGGAATGGAGGGCTACGGACCATGTGAAGGCAGGAAGGATAAGTTTAATTTGACAGCATGGTAGGTACAGGCAAGTTGGGCCCAAGGCTATTGCCTGTTGCTATGCTATACTGTTCTCTTCTATTTCACAGAAAGATAATGATAAAATCAACATCTGTTTTTTTTGAGATAGTGTTGAAACAGGCCCTCCAGCGATCCCCGTACACTAGCACTGTCCTACACATTAGGGACAATTTACTATTTTTACCGAGCCAATTAACCTACAAAGCTGTACGCCTTTTGAAGTGTTGGAGGAAGAGAGAGTACCCGGAGAAAACCCCCAGAGTCGCAGGGAAAACATACAAATTCCGTACAGACAGCATCCGTTGTCGGGATCGAACCCGGGTCTCTGGCGCCGTAAGGCAACAACTCTACCACTCTGCCATCCTTGTGTAACCACCTGTGTTAACAAAGAAACACAAAAATATTTTTTGAATGAAGAATTCTAATGAGTAGACTAAAAATTATATTTGCTGAGTGTTATATGCATCAAGCATGAGCCAAAGTGTGCTTTGCTCAGAAACCACCAATGTCCCAACAGCCCAAAAATCTACTTTGGGAGCTTCTGATATTGAAATTGTTTTATATCACCAGGAATCATTAGTCATGGGTTGATTTTGGAAATGTGTGTATGCCTTGTATTGAATTCTGTTCACCCTAATCACAAGGGTCAGAAGATAAATAATTGCTGGCACTACTTTCTGGGGTTACCGTGCTTTCTCTTCCCCTCCCCTGAGCAGGTTTTGGTTTGTTGCCCTTATCTGAGGAAACAAGTGTGGTGTCAGCATCTGCTTGTTAAACCGGTTCATTGATGTTGCCTGTGTTCAGCACATCACCAGCTATTTCCATCCATGCGCTTGCATTCCTTTGGGAGTGAGCACAAGCCTGTAATACAGTTAGGGCAGACTGTGCTTAACAAATCATCAATATTAATGATGCTTGATTAGAAAACCTTATTAACACAAAATATTCTTTGTGTTATTCTGATTTTTATATTCCATTGCCCTCTCAATGATAGGTGCTCTAATATCTTCAGCATTAGAAACCGTTATTCTGAAAATTAAATAAGCTGCCAGAGTAATTTTCTTATGGCTGTCATCCAGGGCCCTTTGGCACAGTAGTTGCTCACTTGCTTCTTGTGGCAGTGGATTCACCACTATGGAATGTAAAGCACAGTTCAGTGGAGAACTGCACACAGGGAGCACCATTTTTTATGTGAAACATTTTGGCTAACATGGGCAGAAATGTGGGTGGGGGAGGGGAGCGGGAGCCAGTTTCGTTCCCCCCTCCCCCTCTTAATTGTTAGGCAACTGGGAGAGACTTGGGTTGGTGGGACGTAATGGTTGGAAGTGTAAAGGTGAGGGGGGGGGGGGGGGGGCTAACGAGAAATGAGGGTGAGGGGGTGGGCGATGTGAATGTGGGGAAAGGCCCAGGAAGACTAGGTCTTGTATCTGAATTAATGTAGTTGCAAAAGGGACAGGGAGTTTCAGCATTCTATGACCTTTATCTCCATAGCATTGCTAAAAGATTTGAAGAGTTAGATGTAGCTCTTGGGGCTAACAGAATCAAGGTATATGGGGGGGGAAGCAGGAACGGGGTACTGATTTTGGATGATCATATTGAATGGTGGTGCTGGCTCAAAGGGCTGAATGGCCTACTTGTGCACCTATGTTTCTATAAACAACTTGTACGGTTATTCTGTTGCTTTATCAATGTACTGTTACATTTTTGAATTACATTGAGATGATCACATAAGGATGTTGGTGATTTTAAAGTAACTTGGTACATCCTATGTTCAGGTTGCTCTGGCTAAGTATTCTTCATTGTCGTAGCGCAGCATAGTATAATTTGGTGAGCTTGTCATATTTCTTAATTGACAGATTACCACTGCATTCACTGGAAATATCATGGCTGTTGCTGAGCATGTGGTGCTTCCTGTGCTAGGTTATTGGGATTTTTTTTGATAATCTTAATGCTTAGGAATTTTCTTTACCTTATTTGAATTTATGAAATACAGGCCTTCCCCAGGTACTGAATGATTTCAGTTTATATAAACATTTACAAGTCTATTTTTGTCTAAAAGTTGGAAGACACACATCACCCTTTGATAACGATGTCTCTGCAGTGTTATTATGAATGGTGTCAAAATCATGTGTGTACGTACAACTTAAATAATATTGTGGAAGGTCATTCATATTAATGGGTTCATCAGTCAAGCATTCATAACCTGGGGATGACTACTATGGTTTTGTTTTTCCATCTCAATATTGATGTCATTGGTGTTGGACCTCCCCTTGAAATTGTTGAAGCTGCTAAATTTTGCCGTCTCAATGGATTGCTTGTTGCCTTGATGGGTCTTGTTGCCGAGTTTTGTCTTCAGAATTTCTGGTCATATTTCAAATGTCAAGCCTCAGTCCAATTTTGGATATCGGTGACATTTCAAAAATTTTCATCACAAGGCATAATTTTAGGATATATTTTATTCTTTTGTTTTAAAACAAAATTAAAGAATTATTTTCTTGGGAACTAACCAATTTTTTTGTTTTGTTTTTAGCATTTACTAAACTGATCACGGTGAATGGGCAAGATTACCACCTGCAGCTTGTGGACACAGCTGGACAGGTAAGGGTTCAGAGGAATAGTTCCAGTATGATTTGTGTGTTGTGTGAATCTAATAGAGCTTACGGGTTGAAGTGCTGAGCCACCGGGAGATCAGGTTGGTTATTGCGGACCGAGCGGAGGTGTTCGGCGAAGCCTACGCTTGGTCTCACCGATGTAGACCAGCTGACATCTAGAGCAGCGGGTGCAATAGATGAGGTTGGAGGAGATGCAGGTGAACCTCTGTTGCACCTGGAACGACTGCTTGGGTCCTCAGTGGGGGGAGGTAAAGTGACAAGTGTAGGAGATGGAGATGCATTTCTTGCGGTTGCGTGGGAAAGTGCCCGGGGACATGGGAGGTGATGGGAAGATGTGGCGAGTGGTGGGGTAACGTTGGAGGTGGCGAAAATGACTGAGGACTATTTGTTGTATGTGACGGCTGGTGGGGTGAAAGGTGAGGACTAGGGGGACTCCGCCCTTGTTGCTAGTGGGGGATGGGGAGAGAGAGCAGTGATACGGGGTATGCAAGAGACACCGGTGAGAGCCTCATCTCTAGTAAGGGAGGGGAACCCCCGTTCCCTGAAGAATGAGGACATCTCCGATGCCCTGGTATGGAACACCTCATTCTGGGAACAGATGCGGCGTAGACAGAGGAATTGGGAGTAGGGGATGGAGTCCTTATAGGAAGCAGGGTGGGAAGAAGTGTAGTCTAGATGGCCATGGGAGTCAGTGGGTTTATAGGGGATGTCAGTCAGAAGTCTATCACCTGCGATGGAGATAGTGAGGTCAAGTAATGATAGGGAAGTGTTGGAATGGTCCAGGTGTATTTGAGTGCCGGATGGAAGTTAGTGGTGAAACGGATTAAGTCAGTTTGTGTGGCTGTAGGAGGTAGCACCAATGCAGTCATCGATGTAGCTGAGGTAGAGGTCGGGGATGGGGCCCTGGTATGTCTCGAACAATGATTGTTCGACGTACCCTACAAAGAGGCAGGCATAGCTAGGGCCCATGCGCATGCCCATAGCTGCCCCTTGTATTTGGAGAAAATGGGAGGAGTCAAACAAAGTTATTAAGGGTAAGGACCAGCTCCGCTAGGCAGAGGAGAGTATCTGTTGATGGGGATTGGTTCTCCGGTCGAGGAAGAACCGGAGGGATTTGAGACCCTCCTGGTGGGGGATGGAGGTATAGAGTGATTGGACGTCCATGGTGGAGATGAGGGGATGGGGGCTTAGAGAACGGAATTCCCGGAGACAACGGAGAGCATGTGACGTGTCTTGAACATTGGTATGGAGGGATTTAACCAGGGGGGATAGAGTGGAGTCGATGGAGTATGTGGATATAAGTTCGGTAGGTCACGAAGAGGCAGAAACAATGGGTCTGCCAGGACATTCGGTTTTGTGGATTTTGGGGAGAAGGTAAAATCGGGCCATGTGGGACTGGGGAACGATGAGGTTGGAGGCTTGGGGGGTTATTCAATGATATTCAGTTTTGCTCTGTGCTATTCAACTACTGGGATCAGATGACAAGAAGGTTATTTGCTTTACTGCAAGAAAGTTATTTTTACCAAAATGAATGCAATCTGAATAAAATGAATGATTCACTTTTCACTCAATAGGACATCAAATAATATCTACTATTTTGGTGGCAGCTACCACGACTTTACAATTCCATTATGTTAAGCTTTCTGTGGAAAAGCTTTTTTTGGTGTTGCTAAGAGACAGCTAGTTGCTTTCATCTTTCTTATCAAGCATTGTTACTGTTTTCCTGAGTTCCCTCATGCCCCCTTCCCCTCTACAGCTTTTTAAAATTATTTTGCTTCACTGTGGTATACCTTATTAAAAATCATGATCTCTAGCTTTTTGTAGATTGGAGCTATTTTCCCCACTTGTACACATACCCATTGTATTCAGTGATTCAATCATTGCTTAAAGCCCTGGGAGTCACTATTGAGCAGAAACTACTGGATGGGCCACGTTAATACCATGACAACACGCTTCTTGGACATTAACGCCCTGGAGCAAATGAATTCCATTCTGACACCTCAAAGCTTTTCTAACATTTACAGGGATGTCAGGAGTGTGATGGAACTATGAAGTTCAAGTGAGTTTATTGTCATGTGTCCCTGATAGGACAATGAAATTCTTGCTTTGCTTCAGCACAACAGAACATAGTAGGCATTGTCTACAAAACAGATCAGTGTGTCCATATACCATTATATACGTAAATACACACATGAATAAATAAACTGATAAAGTGCAAATAACAGACAATGGATTATTAATGTTCAGAGTTTTGTCTGAGCCAGGTTTAATTCTATTCCTGAACCTGGTCGTTGCAGTCTTCAGGCTCCTGTACCTTCTACCTGAAGGCAGCAGGGAGATGAGTGTGTGGCCAGGATGGTGTGGGTCCTTGATGATGCTGCCAGTCTTTTTGAGGCAGCAACTGCGATAAATCCCCTCGATGGAAGGAAGGTTAGAGCCGATGATGGACTGGGCAGTGATTACTTTTTATAGTCTTTTCCTCTCCAGGGCGCTCAAGTTGCCGAACCAAGCCATGATGCAACCGGTCAGCAAGCTCTCTACTGTGCACCTGTAGAAGTTAGAGTCCTCCTTGACAAACAGACTCTCCGTAATCTTCTCAGGAAGTAGAGGCGCTGATGTGCTTTCTTGATAATTGCATCAGTGTTTTCGGACCAGGAAAGGTCTTCAGAGATGTGCACGCCCAGGAATTTGAAGCTCTTGACCATTTCAACCATCGACCTGTTGATATAAACGGGACTGTAGGTCCCCATCCTAGTCCTTCCAAAGTCCACAATCAGCTCCTTGGTTTTGCTGGTGTTGCGGGCCAGGTTATTGTGCTGGCACCATATGGACAGTTGCTCGATCTCACTTCTGTACTCCGACTCATCTCCATCAGTGATATGTCCCACAACAGTGGTGTCGTCTGCGAACTTGATGATGGAGTTTGCACTATGACCGGCTACGCAGTCATGAGTATAGAGTGAGTACAGCAGGGGGCTGAGCACGCAGCCTTGAAGTGCTCCCGTGCTGATTGTTATCAAGTCTGACACATTTCCACCAATATGACCAAACTATGGTCTGTGAATGAGGAGATCGAGGATCCAATTGTAGAGGGATGCGCAGAGACCCAGTTCTGCGAGTTTGGTACCCACTTGGAGGGGATGATAGTATTAAATGCCAAGCTGTAATCGATGAATAACAGCCTGACATATGAGTTTTTGTTGTTCAGGAGGTCCAGAGCGAGTGGAGAGCCAGTGAGATCGCATCCACTGTTGATCTGATGTGGCGGTAAGCGAACTGCAGTGGCTCCAGGTTTTTGTCGAGGTAGGAGTTGATTTGCGCCATGATCAACCTCTCGAAACACTTCATCACCAAGGACGAAACAATCTGTGATTAGCACCTTACCCACCAACTTCTCTCCATTCACAAAATGTATTGCAGTTCCTTGGACAAATCTGATAGCACCCACAAACCCAGTAACTCTACTACTGAGACAGGTCACTGCAGCAGATGAATGGCAACTCCACAACCTGTAGATTTCCCTTCAAGTTGCATATTCTGAGTTCAAAGTGTGTTGCTACTCTTAACTCCTTGCCCCCTGCAGATGTGTTGGGATAACCTTTACCTAAAGGACTGCGATAATGAAGGCGACTCTTCTCCACCTTGATGGCATTTGGGAATAGACTATAAATGCTGACCTTGCCCATGTTCCAGAAAGCGAATGGATTTAAAAATGTATCATGGCCTCCACTACTGGAGATCTAGTCACAACTGCAAATTGCTAGTAGGGTCAATCCTGGATGTTTTGGCAAGGGCTTCTGTCTTGTGTGCTTTGCTGTTTTCATCTTCCTATCATAGTCATGCAGCATGGAAATAGGCCCTTCAGTCAGTCTTACCCATGTCGACCAAGATGCCATATCTAGACTGGTCCCATCTGCCTGTGTTGTGCCCATATCCCTCTAAATCTTTCCTATCCATGGATCAATGTGCTGAAATTGATAGTTTAGTTTTAATTTAAGTGGCCTGTAGTGTTGCCCTCTGAACTGACCTTTTATCTGTCCAGGCTATGTTCCATATGAAGATTTTGTAAGTGTTCCATATGAAGAGTGCTAATGGCATGTTGGCCTTCATAACAAGAGAAGTTGAGTATAGGAGCAAAGAGGTCCTTCTGCAGTTGTACAGGGCCCTAGTGAGACCACACCTGGAGTATTGTGTGCAGTGTTGGTCCCCTAATTTGAGGAAGGACATTCTTGCTATTGAGGGAGTGCATCATAGGTTTAAGAGATTAATTCCCAGGATGGCAGGACTGTTATATGTTGATAGAATGGAGCGGCTGGGCTTGTATACTCTGGAATTTAGAAGGATGAGAGGGTATCTTTTTGAAACATAAGATTATTAAGGAATTGGACGTGCTAGAGGCAGGAAACATGTTCCCGATGTTGGGTGAGTCCAGAACCAGGGGCCACAGTTGAAGAATAAGGGGTAGGCCATTTAGAATGGAGATGAGGAAAAACCTTTTCACCCAGAGAGTTGTGAAATCTGTGGAATTCTCTACCTCAGAAGGCAGTGGGGGCCGATTCTCTGGATGATTTCAAGAGCGAGTTAAATAGAGCTCTTAAAGATAGTGGAGTCAAGGGATATGGGGAGAAGGCTGATTGGGGATGTTCACATTGAATGGCGGTGCTGGCTCGAAGGGCCGAATGGCCTACTCCTGCACCTTTTGTCTATTGTCTATTTATATTATACTCAATCTGTTGATGTACTAATAGTCTTGAAAGAATCAGTTCTAAGCTTTTAGCTTCACTTGCAAGTCAGACTTGCGTCGTCCCTAGTCCACGACTGACAAATCTTGACTGGACCAGCTCAGGGAAGCTATATTTTCAGCCACTGATGTGAGCATCTGAGAAGGGCAATCATTGCTCTTTGGTATTGTCATCACTTATTTGAGTAACCAGCATGCAAAGGGTTACAGCTTTATCAGTCAGAGCCTCCTGACACTAATTTATTACTCAGCCAATCAATCTTTGATTCATATGAGATGAGATTTTTGATTTTCAAGCGGCTTTCAAAGCCGTCATATCAACACAAAGGGCCATTAAACATAGTTTCATTAGTTGTAAATTATTTCTTGGTTGCACCTCAGTTCCTTAAAATGTACTGAACTAGCATTCTATCTTACCTTTTTTTTCTATAGAAAATGGTATTGCATGCTACTATTGAGGCATTTGCAGTTTAAATAAACCCACCCTTGAAGGTGACAAGATTTAAATTGATTATGCTTAGATTTTGAAAGCTAATTTGTTGCTGTTTCTCAGGCCAGTTAAATGAATTCACTTAGCAGGGCACGCTCATTTTGATTGAGCACTTGATCTGCTGACCTAAGATAACAAAAGATTCTACTGTATTCCAGAATAGTTGAAAGATTCGTCATTAAATGTAACTTTTTCTAGTTTGCCATATTCTATGTAAATGGATCTGGTAGATTGTGTATCAATAATGGCCTTTCTCATTTAATTGGTAATTTTGGCCTCTTGTTCCTTGAAGACAGGAATTGAATGTGGCTGGCATTCTATGACAATAACGATGGGATGGAAATGGAGAAAGGGTTTGGGATATCAGAAAGCATTGAATGAAGTTTGTTAAATGGTATCTATTGTTAAGGTAGTTCTCCAAATTGTAATGTATTGTTTAGACATCTTCAAAAAGATTCTGCTGTTCGTAAATCATTGTTGAACTTGAGTTACACCTCCGCATTTCCATTGAATTCCCTTGGTCTAGTTTTTGACCTGACCAAAGTACCAAGAACATGCTACTAAGATATATTGATTGCCTTTGTAGCTGTAATTTACTTTTAATCCCATCATCGCTCAGTTGCATCCCCACCCAAGATAAGCATCTTGTACATGTCTCCACTTCATTTTGGAAGTTAGACTATTCCATTCCAGGCCCTATTATATGCTTGTCTATGCCTTCCAGTACATCAGCTGGGATGTGGACTTTGCTCCTGTATTAAGTGTGCAATGACAACTCTTTCAATTATTGCTCTGTTGTACTCTTGGTGTATGACATCAGTGACTAGATAAGCTGGAATCTTTTTCAATTTGATCTGTAAGATCAACTCATCCAACCTCCTCCAAAAACATTTCCCTCTAACTCACCATTCCATTTTGTCTCCTAGTTGAAAAACTTGAACATGCTGTTGTTATTCATTGCCAGTGTTGAGCTGATTGCCCCATTACCAGAATCGTGCTTGTAAAGAGCCTTACTTGATTACTTTTCATCCAAAACACCAATTAATTGATTTAAATCAGCCCCTCACCATCTCCCAAATTTTTGTTTACTTTCCATCTTTGACTACCTTACTGACTCTTATCTAACATCCATGTCTTATAAGACTCTTGTCCATATCCCAACCTGCAGTGAATTATTTTAATGTGGACTTCCAAAACACTCTTTGCTGTCCTCCCTTGGCCATCTTAAGATGCCTGCACTTGCTATTCTTTTTGATCACTGTCTCTATTCTCCAACTCTGCACAATTGTGACCCATCTCCAAATACCACATCTTCCATGTCATCAGTTGCCTACTGATTACTACAATATGGTTTCACTTCTGTCTTTGATCTTACTCTGATCTGACGTTTATCATGTGAAAGATACCATGTATAAATATAATGCAAGGTAACCAGATTACGGGCTTTAATTGAACTCTCTTCCACTACCTATAGTCATAAAGCTATGCAGCATGAACCAGGCCCTTCAGCTCAACTTGACCCTGCTGATCAAGTCACCTAACTGAGCCAGACCCACTTGCGTGTCTGGTCCATATCCCAACCTTACTATCCATGTGCCTGTCCAAGTGTCTTAAGTCATAATTGTTCCCACTTCTATAACATCTTGCAGCAGTTCATTTTCTATAGCATCATTTTTTTTAAATCCCCTTTAAATCTTTCTTCTCTCTTGAGCCCATGCTCACTAGTTTAGATTTCCCCTCCCCCTACCCTGGGGAGGAGACTGTGGCTTTTCACCTTATCTATGTCTCTTTGATTTTATAAACCTCTATAAGATCACTCCACAGCCACCTCTGCTCCAGGGGACAGCCCAGCCTATCAAGCCTATCCTTGTAACTTAAACCTTCCAGAATCAAATGTATTTCCAGGGACTATTTCAGTTAGGCAACCTGGTCGCAGTGGATAATGAGCTGCAGAGCCTGTTTCTGTGCTGCATAACCATGACTATTTTCTGTGACTCTCCCCAGGACATTACTATTTACTATAAGGTCTGCCCTGGTTTGTTTTATCAAAATGCAATGCCTCGCATATTGATCTGAATTAAAACTCCACCTGCAGTTCCTCTGCCTTGTGACCCAGTTGTATCCAAGATCCTGTTGTAACCTTAAATAACCACAATGCTACCAATGTCATTTTAGTGTCATCCTCAAACTCACTAACCATGCCACCTTGCAAAGTGTACAGAAGTTTATAAATATTTGACATGTCACCGAATACTCTGACAAAACTACAGATGCACTGTAGAAAGTAACCAAACTGGTTAAGTCATGGCGATTCCAATGCACAGAAATGGAGACTGCACAGAGTGGTGGACTCTGCCTGGTCTATTACTGACATAAATCTCAAAACAGTGGCATCTATCATCAAGAATCCCTATTATCTGGGCTGTGCCCTCTTTTCGCTGCAACCATTGGGCAGGAGGTACAAAATCGTGAAATCCCACACCACCTAGTTTGGAAGCAGCTACTTCCCTACAACCATCGAGTTCTTGAACTGATGTGCCCAACCCTCATTCTACCTCGGCAATAAATCATCTCTTGCATTACCATGCACTCATTTCAAAGGTTGTTTAATAAAAGCACCATTGAACCATTTTTTAATTGGGTTTTTGCATTAATTTAATGTTTTCAGTCTTTTGTTTTCGATGTCTAGTATATTTCAAGATGAGTTTAATGTGGGCACTCAAATAATCCGCCATTTTATTTATGATGGAAACATTACATATGCGAACAACAAAGAAATAATCATAACACCATTTCCCTGCAGATGTGCTGGAATATTTTGTACAATTTAATTAGAAGTTTGCCTTCTGGAACATCACTGGATTAAAGACCTAAAGGATGGAATAAAATTAAACTTTCTATTAAAGCTTTGCCATTGCTGCATTATACAGTAAACATGAACTTTCATGCTGAAATCCTTCCCATGTAAAATTGCAAGACATGATTTGTATTTTGCTTGAGTCTAATTGTTGGCAATTTGATAAATATTGACTCATTAGCCTAAAATCCTGATATTTGTCTTTTTAACTATTAGGATGAATACTCTATCTTCCCTCAGACGTATTCCATTGACATTAATGGGTACATTTTGGTATATTCAGTTACATCTAACAAAAGGTAAGCATTTCTCTTCAGTTTTGTACACTTTAAGCTAGTTAGGCGCACTAGTTTGCTATATATGGCAGTTATTTGCATACCTTATTATAGTTGCCTCATTGTTCAGCATAATTCAGAAAATTATAGCCAACTTTAGAAAAGGTGCTTTTTAATGCATGGCAGAGCTGGTAATTTTTCAAAAATGCTGAGCAGTGTGGTTATATGGTATTATTGGAGTGATTGCTTTAATGTTGTTTGACATATTAAATAATCAATCTTGCAGAATGACATTTGCAAAGGCTAAAATATCTTCAGTGTCTAGTACCTGTATCGCAATTAATCTTTAATTTCCGTTCTGGTATTGTGTGTTGTCTTTCAATTCTCATTGTGAAGGGCAGTTTATGGGGGGGGATAAATAGCAATCTTCTATCTTTTGTCAGTTTTTTTAGTGGCTTGCATTACTTAAGAGCGGGAGTAGGCCATGTGGCTCTGTGAGCTTGCATCGCCATTCAATTAGGTCATGGCTGATCTTAAACCTTGGGGCCATTTTCCTGCCTTATCCCTTGATTCCTTCTAATATCTGGAAATCTGTTTTGAATGTAGTCGATGACAGCCAAGCTGAGGAAAAAATGGTCTTTGCCACATTTTGCATGACATTTTAGGATTGATTGCAATATTAATTAAAAACTATGCCTTTAATAAAAAACTATCCTACTAAACTGGGAAAATGAATTCCCAAATTCTATTCTGCAAGTGGGAGTAGCATCTATTAACGAGAATGTAAGTTGTTGTGAAATTTAAAAATCCATATGAATTCTTCATATGCCCACGCAGAAATTTGCCAGAAAGGCAATTCGGTTTGAAGATTAATTATTTTACAAGTTGAACCTTTCAGCATGACTCAAACTGTTTACATTTTTAATAAATCTGTTTGCAAATCACTTTGCCATATCTAAAGTAGTCTTTCAATCATAGATTAGATGAGCTTTTTGTTTGTAGACTCAAAACAATTGCTTTCTTTCATGGGAAACCACTGGATATTCAGGATTTTCAGAATTGCAAATCATCCCGTAGTCAATTATTTTACAGTGCATTTGTTGGAAGTGTTGGAGCCAAACTATAGGATTAAGTTAAGTCTGGAACACGAGTCAAATAATTTAAATTTATCTTTAAAATTTGGAATAGACCATCAAAAGTAAACCATTATCTGTTTTGGTTACTTTTTGTGTAATTGTTACAGGAATGAGAGTTGTGGTCCAAGCATTGGTGTAGTTGAATCAGTGGGAGAATTGAAACTATTCCAAATTCTGTTTCATTATCGTACCAATTATTCTTGCATTAGCTTTAAAAGGATTACTTTATACAGTTGGATGTGGGGGTTGCATTCAAAAGTTATCCTAACTTTTTTGAATCACAACTGAAAATTTATTGCAATTTGACTAAAATCTTGAAGAGTAGTTCAGTGGGAAACTTCATTGACTCCTGCTTCTGTGCTTTTTTGGCATTCAACCTCCAGATAAGCTTAGTCAGAATCCATGTCTTGTTTCAGCTTGGCCTATCCAGAAATTTGTAGTGTCAAACTTCATATCTTAATTTGAGTCAAGTAGTATTTAATTAAAATGCTAATGAAAGCATTGAAATTGAGGTAATTTGAAGAAAATGGTTCTGTTTTCTTGAGCAACCTTGCATTTTACAATTAAGGGACATCAAATTAAATGGTGATATTGAGTTGATGGTGGGGAAGTGAGGAGAGTGAAGAGAGCATGTAAAGAAGCAATAGGAATCGGAGGGGGAGCAGTGAGCCCCTTTCCCAGCTTTCTTCTCCCTATAATGGGTTTCTGTTCACTGTAATTTAGAAGGACGAGAGGGGATCTTATAGAAACATATAAAATTATTAAGGGATTGGACACGCTAGATGCAGCCAACATGTTTTATGTTGGGGGAGTCTAGAACTAGCTGCCACCGTTTAAGAATAAGGGGTAGGCCACTTAGATCTGAGATGAGGAAAAACTTTTTCACACAGTTGTGAATTTGTAAAGTTCTTTGCCTCAGAAGGCGGTGAAGGCCGATTCACTGGATGCGTTCAAAAGAGAATTAGATAGAGCTTCGAGCTAGCGGAATCGAGGGGTATGGGGAGACGGCAGGAATGGGGAACTGATTGTGGATGATCAGCCATGATCACATTGAATGGCGGTGCTGGCTCGAAGGGCTGAATGGCCTACTCCTGCACCTATTGTCTATGTATCTATAAATTCACTATTCATTGTATATTTGGTTATGTGCCTGCAATCAGCAAAAACTTCATTGCTCAGTTCCTGGTGCACATGGTGATTGCTTTTGACTTGAACAAGATGTAATAATTCTATTTTTTCTTAATATGTCTGCAGTTTTGAGGTGATCAAAGTGATTCACGAAAAATTGTTGGATATGGTGGGGAAAGTTCAGTAAGTAAATTAAAAATGCAAATTTCAGTCTTTTTTCCAAATTTTATTTCTACCTCAAGTTTGTTTCTATTTTATACTGTAGAGTGCCCATTATGTTGGTTGGAAATAAGAAGGATCTACATATGGAAAGGTGAGTGGAGATTCCAGGCACAGTTCAGAATCGGTGTGTAGAAATTGTGATAACCATTTCATTTGAAGATTCTCGAGTGTAAACAAAACACAAATGATCACATTGGTTGGTTTACATTAAGAATGGATGCATCCCAAAACAAACCATTGACATGCACATTGCTACCATTAAAATGTAAATATTTCCAGTTTCTCTTGTTGACCACCAGCCAGACCTTGCAGTGGCTGTGCAAAATGAAGCCAGAAGATGTCAGCATTCATTGTACATCTGTCTAGACTTTAATACCTCTGGTATTGTCCTAAATAATGTATTTAAATAATCGGAAGGAGTTTGCAGCAGGCTTTATTCTCCACTTTTCCTCTCAGCCACTGAACCTGCTTGCCAAGAAATGACTGCCAGAAATATGTTAAATCATCTCTGGTATTATGGAAAACTACTTGGCTTTGTACATGCAGCTTTTTTTACACTGAGGGATGATAACAAAGGACATGCATTTTAGAAATCATCGAGAGTCACTGCTCAGCTAACCTTGAGTTCCTCTTGGTTAGATGCAGACCGTTCTATCTGCCCAGAGAGTTCACCTCCACTGTTGTGACTGCAGCCTATATCCCTCCTGATGCTAATGCCAAGCTTGCAATGAAAGAGCTGCATACTGCCATTAGCAATCAACAGACACACAACCCCGAGGCAGCCTTCATTGTTGCGGGTGACTTCAATCACTCTAACCTGAAGACTGTACTCCCCAAATTCCACCAGCATGTCTCCTTCCCCACTAGAGTAGACAAGACACTGGACAAAGTCTACACCAACGTGGCTGAAGCTTACAAAGCCATCCCCCTCCCCCACCTTGGTCAGTCTGATCACATCTCATTGTTCCTGCTCCCTAAGTACTCCCCACTCATCAGACGGGTTAAACCAACTGTGAGGACAGTTAAAGTCTGGTCAGAGGAAGCGGACTTCACACTTCAGCAGTGTTTTGGAAACACTGACTGGAAGGCGTTTGCAGCCCAGGCCACCCTTGACACGGACATTGACTCCTACACATCCTCTGTTCTGGACTTTATAAACTCCACCATCAATAGTGTCACCTCCCTCAAACAGGTGACCATATTCCCGAATCAGAAGCCATGGATGAACAGCGAGGTCAGGCTACTGCTGAAAGCACGGGACACCGCTTTCAGGTCAGGCGATGCTCGAGCCTACAGTTCAGCCAGGGCTAACCTGAAGAGGGGCATCAAGAAGGCCAAGCACTGCCATAAGCTCAGGATTGAGGAGCACTTCAACAACAACTCCGACCCCCGACGCATGTGGCAAGGCATCCAGGCCATCACGGACTACAGACCCGCCAACACCATCCCCACATCCAGCGACGCCTCCTTCCTTGAGGAGCTCAATCACTTCTATGGCCGCTTCGACAGGGACAATCTAGAGACAGCCATCAAGGCTGTGCTACCTGCCGATCACCAACCCCTCACACTCACCCCCTACGACGTATACGTGGCACTGAGTAGGACTAATGCACGTAAAGCTGCTGGCCCTGACGGCATCCCCGGGCGCGTGCTCAGGGTCTGTGCGGCGCAGCTGGCAGACGTCTGGACTGATATCTTCAACCTGTCACTTGCCCAGGCAGTTGTCCCCACGTGCCTTAAAACCACCTCCATCGTGCCAGTGCCAAAACACTCCACTACGGCAAGCCTCAACGACTTCCGCCCAGTTGCACTTACCCCCAACATCACCAAGTGCTTCGAGAGGCTGGTCCTGGCACACCTCAAAAGCTGCCTACCCCCCACACTGGATCCCTATCAGTTTGCCTACCGCAAGAACAGGAGTACGGAGGATGCCATCTCAACGGCACTTCACTCCGCCCTCTCCCACCTCGACAACAGAGACACTTACGTAAGAATGCTGTTCATCGATTACAGCTCAGCATTCAACACCATTATATCATCAAAATTGATCGCCAAACTCGGTAATCTGTGCATCGCTCCTTCCCTCTGCAACTGGATACTGGACTTTCTAACCAACAGACCCCAGTCTGTTAGGTTAGACAAGCACACCTCTTCAACCCTCACCCTAAACACCGGCGTTCCACAGGGCTGTGTGCTGAGCCCCCTCCTCTACTCCTTCTTCACCTATGACTGCACACCTGTACATGGTACTAACACCATCATCAAGTATGCAGATGATGCAACGGTGATTGGCCTCATCAGCAACAACGATGAGTCGGCCTACAGGGAGGAGGTCCAGCACTTAGCAGCATGGTGCGCTGACAACAACCTGGCCCTTAACTCCAAGAAGACCAAGGAGCTCATTGTAGACTTCAGGAAGTCCAGGGGCGGCACGCACACCCCCATCCACATTAACGGTACGGAGGTGGAACGTGTTTCTAGCTTCAGGTTCCTGGGAGTCAACCTCTCCGACGACCTCTCTTGGACCCACAATACCTCAACTCTGATCAAGAAGGCTCACCAGCGTCTCTTCTTCCTGAGGAGACTGAAGAAGGTCCATCTGTCTCCTCAGATCCTGGTGAACTTCTACCGCTGCACCATCGAGAGCATCCTTACCAACTGCATCACAGTTTGGTATGGCAACTGCTCTGTCTCCGACCGGAAGGCATTGCAGAGGGTGGTGAAAATTGCCCAACGCATCACCGGTTCCTCGCTCCCCTCCATTGAGTCTGTCCAAAGCAAGCGTTGTCTGCGGAGGGCGCTCAGCATCGACCAAGGACCTCTCGCACCCCAACCATGGACTGTTTACCCTCCTACCATCCGGGAGGCGCTACAGGTCTCTCCGTTGCCGAACCAGCAGGTCCAGGAACAGCTTCTTTCCGGCGGCTGTCACGCTACTCAACAACGTACCTCGGTGACTGCCAATCACCCCCCCCCCCCCCCCCCCCGGACACTTATTGTTATTTATTCAAATCATTTGCTGTGTCGCTCTTCCAGGGAGATGCTAAATGCATTTTGTTGTCTCTGTACTGTACACTGACAATGACAATTAAAATTGAATCTGAATCTGAAATTAACTGTACAGTTGTTGGCAATTGTGTAAAATGACAACTGATAAGTTAATGGAAATTATAATTAAATGAATTTAATTTTAATTTTCAGCAGCGCTGCATGAATTTTGCAAATACGTTGCAGTAAAAGATACTGTAGACACGTCATGCTAAGTTCCCCCTTTAATGGAATTTCATTTGGTCCAAATTGGTAATTGAGTGAACGCTATAAATTTCTATATGTTTATTCTTTTCTCTTTTGTCAATATATCTTTGGAAAGCGTTTAACTGATGTGCACTATTAGGACAATGTGGCATCATTATTAAAAAAGGGTTTTGGAACTTTGAATCATTTGATACTGGTCTGTCAGTGTTAACGCTTCCAGATTTTAAAGACACATCTTATTGCTTCCTCAAATATCCGACTAAACAGAGCTAAGCACGTCAGTGCCACGGACAAACGTAAAATAAATGCACACTGTGTTTCTTCATGACAAGCCCTTTTCAATTGCAGTCATCTGCAGCAGATGTTTACATTTACATGATTTTAATGCCAATGGATTTGCTTTGTTTTCCTTTGAATTTCTACAGAAGGCGTAAAAGTATTTTAGGATCTTGCTGATCATTTTCATTCTGATCCATGCAGCAATTGCAAATAATTGATTTTTCCATGTTTTTAAAAAAAAATGATTTTAGGGTGATCAGTTTCGAAGAAGGGAAAAGCTTAGCAGATTCCTGGAGTGCTGCCTTCATGGAATCTTCTGCTAAAGAGAATCAGGTGAGGACTACAAAGTTGATTGATGAATATGAAACGATATTGTATTTAAACTGCATGATTTCTGTTTAGATTTCAGTGACAGGTTACAGCTGGACCATCCCAAAGAGCTTGTTCACTGAAGTACTTTAAAATACATCAATCTACTGGCAGGGAAATAAGTCGGTCGGCTTCTGCATTGCGGTTGCCCGCACAAGAGAAGTGGTTAGAGGGTTTGATTTTCTTTACATGTTTGTTCATCAATTAATATTGCTTATGGCATCTTAGCAGAGCTGGAGACACAAACTGCAGATGCTGGATTCTTGAGGAACAAATCTGTGCTGGAGAAATTCAGTGGGTCAGTGCGCATCGGTGGAGAACATGAATAGGTGATGGTTTGGGCCCCTTCTCCCGAAACATCACCTATCCATTTCCTCCGGAGATACTGCTTGACCTGCTGAGTTGCTGCAGCACTTTCTGGCTTTATTTGTAAACTGGCATTTGCAGTTCCTTCATGCCCTTCAGGCTCAATCTTCAGTCTCAAAAAGGGCCCCGGTCCAAACTGATCCTACCTGACCCACTAAATTTCCCTCAGCACTTTATCGTTCTTCATCTTAGCAGAGTTTCCTTGTTCTACATAAAGTATAATAAGATGCTTTATACAATAGATGAGCAATTATTGGTTTAACACACTGTCTGAAATACTGCATCACTGGTACTGCAACACTTCCCAGTTCTACACTGAGCATGGACGATTCAGATCAAGTCTGAAAACTGGTCCAAACCTGAAACATCACCTGTCCATGTTCTCCAGAGATGCTGCCTGACCAGCTGAGTTACTCCAGCACTGTCTATCGAGGGTAAATTATTTGGATAGTGTCCCCCCAGTTAACAAAGGATCAGAATTGGTCACAAACTTGCCTTCGCAGTCTTTGCCCATCTCGTGGAAAAGTGCTCAAAAATGTCAAACTGAAACTCTGGGACAAAGAGCCTGCCTCTGTGTGATATCTCTGTGGCTCCATGATTTATGGGAGTTTTTTTAACGTGCAGAAAGCTAAAAGCAGGAAATTTGTGCTAGAACTCTATACAACAATTTGCCCATCTAAGGAAAAGTACTCGAAGACCTCAAACTCAGTGCTAAGCTCATGATGATCTGGGCCGTAGTGAACCATGCGCTTTACAGTTTGGGTACATAGGGCTACATCAAAGCACTAGAGAGGTACCACTGACTATAAAATTTTCCAAATCATTTAACCATAAGATAATGTTAACAGCTTGTCCTAGGTTCTCAAATAGACTTTATTTATGGCCTGTGGATAGGCCACTTCAACCACGTGGGACGGCACAGTGACTAAGCTGGTAGAGATGCTGCCTACTGTGCCAGAGACCTGGGTTCGATCCTGACCTCAGGTGCTGTCCATGTGGAGTTTGTACGTTCTCCTTGTGACCGTGTGGATTTCCTCCAGGTGCTCCGGTCTTATCCCACATCTCAAAGACGTCAGGCTATTGGGTTAATTGGCCATTGAAACCTTTCCCCAGTGTAGGGAGTGGGCTAACATAGAACTAGTGTGAACGCGTGATCGACGCTGGGCATAGGCCAAAGGGCCTGTTTCCATGCTGTATCTCAACACCAAAAAATATAAACATGCACAACGCCAGACTCTTGAAATAGACCCGCCAATCTGAAATTTCAACGACATAATAATCTTCCAGGTTGTTGTTGCAGCCTTTGGGGGTTGTGGGTAAAAAGTAACAATCTCACCAAGAGAAGAGGTGGAAAAAGGCGCATGGAGAATACGCCCTTTCTACTGGAGGTTGTCTTGATTGTATCTATGTATGGTATATCTAATCTCTTTAGAGTCATACAGTGTGGAAACAGGCCCAGTCTACACTAGGCCCACCTGCCTAAGTTTGGCCCATATCCCCCTAAACTTACCCTATCCATGTACTTGTCTAAATGTTTCTTAAAAGTTGTGAAAGTACCTGCCTCAACTACCTCCTCCGGTAGCTCGTTCCATACACTTTGTTTAAAAAAAGAAGTTGCCCATTGGGTTCCTATTAAATCTCTACCGCCTCACATGAAACCAATGTCCTATGGCATGATTCCCTACTCTGGGCAAAAGACTCCATGCGTCTACACGATCTATTCCTCTCATGTTTTTGGGCAATCCTATCAGATCACCCCTCCTGCGCACCAAATAAGTCCCAGCCTGCTCAACCTCTCCCTACAGCTCGGGGCCCTTGAGTCCTGGCTACATCCTCAAATCTTCTCTGCGCCCTTTCCAGCTTGATATCATCTTTCCTATAACATGATGACCAAAATTGAACACAATTCGATAGCTTGCAAAACAAAGCTGTTCACTATACTTTGGTACATGTGACAATACGGAACCTAAACACCCTGAACAGTCCATCCATTGTAGAACCTGCAGAACTGAGGGAGAACCAAGTCATCCTTGATCCCTCGGGGACTGCTGAAGAGGAGTTGGGCACAGACCACCATACCCAACTTTCCTGTACCATTGCTAAAAATTGACCTAAAATCCTCAGATGCCAGTGTACTCCCCATACCCACCAAGGTCGCCTTAACAAGACAGCTGTTGTGCATGTCAACACCTGGTGTTGGTGTATTAAATAACATTTCAGATAGTCCATTTATGTCCCTGGATGTTCCAACGCACCACACAGCTGATTAATCGCTTTAATTTTTGCACCAGTAACAGCTCTAAAATGTAGGCAATAGATGAGTTTTATCTCCAACGCTGGCCATAATGCTGAAGTAATTCAGCGGGTCAGGCAGCATCTCTGGAGAGAAGGAACGGGCAATGTTTTGGGTCTGAACCTTTCTTCAGACTGAGGGTGGATTCCGACACGGCACTTTACCTGTTCTTTTTTTTCCAGAGATGCTGCCTGACCCGCTGAGTTACTCCAGCCTTGTCTATCTTTGGTATAAACTAGCATCTGCAGTTCCTTTTTACACTTATCTCCAGTTCTGTGGTCCTTTGCCTACACTTCTCAGCCTGTTTCTTCCCCCTCTGCTCTGATGCTAGGACCAGCTTCACATACTGCAGTCAACTAGTCCAGAAATAATAGACATTGCTTGACTGCTTTGCAGAGCACCTCCATTCAGTCCACAGGATGGCACTGAGAGTCTAGTTGCTATTACTTCAATGGTTCAGCCAGCTGCCACTCAACTCACACATTTTAAGTTCTTGCACTGTTCCAATGACGCCCAATTAATCTTAAAGAACAGGGACAGCACGGTGGCGCAGTAGGTGAGTTAATGCCTTACAGCGTCAGACCAGGGTTTGATCCTAACTATGGGTGCTGTACAGGGTTGTACGTTCTCCCCGTGACCACGTGTGTTTTCTCCGGTTGCTCCGCTTTCCTACCACGTCCAGTAGGTTAATTGTCTCCGGTAAAAGATTATATATTGTCCGGGGAATAGTGCTAGTATACGGGTATCACTGGTCGGCACGGACTCGGTGGGTCGAAAGGCCTGTTTCCGCGTTAAATCTCTAAGCTAATCTAGAAACCGTAAAACTGCAGAAATTGCAAAGGCAGAAAATACTGAATACAGTTTGGGGCTCAGAACTGCTGAATAGTTGTAGACCTGAGATATGAATTCTGTTATTCTCCCTACAGATGCTGACTATTTCCGGCTGATTTTTATTTTCCCTCGAGTCCATGCAGAAAGCAGGTCATTGTATGGAGGCATAACTTTCTAATAGTCTTGCAGAATTTGTTTCCAAATCTCCACTTCACAACTGATTTGGAACACTACTGGTCAATGCCGACTCAGTGGGTCGAAGGGCCTGTTTCTTTGTTGTATTACTAAAGTAAACTTTGCCACCACAGCAAGGACCAATCCTAGATTCACATTTATAAGCCTCCTACCCTCTCCATCTGTTCTTAAACTCCACCTCCATCATAAGCCTCTAAATCTTGCGCTGAGGCACTTTTGTGGGTACTTTTCATTCAGTCGCCTTCCATGAGTAAAATTCCGGATGGGGACGCTTCACAGGGTAGAGGGGAGAAGAGTGATTCTTTGTGGAGTTGTTCCCAATCCGTGCAGGCAATTGGAGGTTAGGATTTTGTGTTTAGTTCATAGTGGATCAGGTGAATGATGTACCAGATCAGTTTCAACTGAAACCCATTCATTTCATGGTCACTATTACCAGCCTTTTCCATGTAAAAAAAATGCAGGCAAATGGGCTGAGTGTGGATGACAAGCATTGATGTGTTGGGCTGAGGGGCCAATTTCTGTTCTATATATCTGGGACTTTGATTGTAAGCATGTAGTCAGATCTCTCTTCCTTCAGCTGACGGGGAAAGGTTAGTCTGCCAAAGTTGAGAAAAGCAATAACCTGCCTCATTGCGTGGCCCAGTGCCACGTCAGTGAGGCTGCAGAATCATTGCTGCTACACAGACATATTTTAAACGCCCAGCAATTTGTAGTTTGGCAGTTTAAGAACCACTTCCAGTTTAAAGGCCAGTTTTGACTGGCTTCATTTTGTATTAAAAGTCACAAATGCTGTCACATTTAGCATAATTCAAAATTAACACTGGGGAATCCGGAAAACACTGCATTTATGGTACTGAATTTAAGATAATGTGATAGAAGCAGAATTAGGCCATTTGGCCCATCTAGTTTACTCAGCCATTCAAGCATGGCTGATCTATCTCACCCTCCTAACCCCATTCTCCCCATAACCCGTGACACCCTTACTAATCAAGAATCTTTATGCCTTAAAAATATCCATAATTAATCTGGAACATAGAAAGTACAGTGCAGAAACAAACCCTTCAGATCATGATGTCTGTGCTAACCATGATAATTTGAACGAATCCCATCTGCCCACATGTGGTCTATGTCTCTTCATTCCCTGCGCTGATAGCGTGTTTGTCAATAACCTCAAATGATTAGTTTAGAGAAACCAAACTCATCGGCCCACCGAATCCATGCTGACTAATGATCACCCGTTCGCAATAGTTCCATGTTATCCCACTTTTGCATCCTACACAGGGGCAATTTACAGAAGCCAATTAACCTGCAAAACCGCACGTCTTTGGAATGTGGGAGAAACCCAGAGCACCTGAGAAAACCCACACAGTCACAGAGACCCAAGGTCAGGATCGAACCCAGGTCACTGGCGCTGTGAGACAGCAACTCGACCACTGTTGCCCTTTCATACAGGCCAGGCTTGCTGGCATGTTTATGGTGGCGGGGAAGCAGCTGAGCTAACCACATTGCTTTACTCTAGCGCCAATAAACTGATGTAAGGGCGCGGGTTTCATTTCCCTAAAGGACTTCCGTTTCTCACAGTAGTCTGCTAGTTTCACAATTGCAATGGCTAATGCCAGCTTTTTATTTTCAATTTGTTTAATTAACAATGTAAATTCTCCGCTGCCCTGAGAGATGCAGCATTGAAATGGGCCCTTTGGCCCACAAGGGAGTCCATGCTGACCATCAACCACCCATTACACTAATCCAGCACCAATCTAATCCAATGTTATCTCCAAATTATCATCAACATCCACCAGATTCTGCCTCTTGCCTACACACTTGGGGAAATTTACAGTGGCCAATTAACCTACAACCTGTATGCCTTTGGGATGTGAGTGTGAACTGGAGCACCTGGAGGAATCCTACGTAGTTAAAGGGAGAACATATAAACTCCACGTGGACATCACCTAAGGTCGGGATCGAACCCGGGTCTCTGGCGCTGTGAGGCAGCAGCTCTACCAGTTGGGCCACTGTGTTGCTATAAACCACTGATTTTCTCGTGTTTCTGGATTATATAACCATATAACAATTACAGCACGGAAACAGGCCTTCTCGGCCCTTCCAGTCCGTGCCGACCATTTATTTTCCCCTAGTCCCATCTACCTGCACTCAGACCATACCCCTCCATTCCCTTCCTGTCCATATACCTATCCACTTTACTTTTAAATGTTAAAATCGATCCTGCCTCCACCACTTCTGCAGGAAGATCATTCCACACAGCCACCACTCTCTGAGTAAAGAAGTTCCCCCTCATGTTACCCCTAAACGTCTGTCCCTTAATTCTCATGTCATGCCCTCTTGTTTGAATCTTTCCTACCCTCAATGGGAAAAGCTTATCCACGTCAACTCTGTCTATCCCTTTCATCATTTTAAAGACCTCAATCAAGTCCCCCCCCATTAACCTTCTGCGCTCCAAAGAATAAAGACCTAACTTGTTCAACCTTTCTCTGTAACTTGGTTGCTGGAACCCAGGCAACATTCTAGTAAATCTCCTCTGTACTCTCTCTATTTTGTTGACATCCTTCCTATAATTAGGCGACCATACTTGTACACCGTGCTCTGATTTATAAAGGCCAGCACACCAAAAGCTTTCTTTACCAACCTATCTACATGCGATTCCACCTTCAGGGAACTATGCACAGTTATTCCTAGATCCCTCTGTTCCACAGCATTCCTCAATTCCCTACTATTTACCATGTACGTCCTATTTTGATTTGTCCTGCCAAGATGTAGCACCTCACACTTATCAGCATTAAACTCCATCTGCCATCTTTCAGCCCACTCTTCCAAATGGCCCAAATCTCTCTGTAGACTTTGAAAATCTACTTCATTATCCACAACACCCCCTATCTTAGTATCATCTGCATACTTACTTATCCAATTTTCCACCCCATCATCTAGATCGTTGATGTACATGACAAACAACAGTGGACCCAACACAGATCCCTGAGGCACCCCACTGGTCACCGGCTTCCAACCTGACAAACAGCCATCCACCATTACTCTCTGGCATCTCCCATTCAGCCACTGTTGAATCCATCTTGCTACTCCGCCATTAACACCCAAAGATTGAAACTTAACCAACCTTCCATGGGGAACCTTGTCAAAGGCCTTACTGAAATCCATATAGACAACATCCACTGCTTTACCCTCATCAATTTCCCTGGTAACCTCTTCAAAAAATTCAAGAAGGTTTGTCAAACATGACCTTCAAGGCACAAATCCATGTTGACTGTTCTTGATCAAACCCTGTTTATCCAGATGCTTATATATATTATCTCTAAGTATCCTTTCCATTAATTTACCCACCACTGACGTCAAACTAACAGGTCTATAATTGCTAGGTTTATTCTTTGAACCCTTTTTAAACAATGGAACAACATGCGCAGTACGCCAATCCTCCGGCACTATTCCCGTTTCTAATGACATCTGAAATATTTCTGTCGTAGCCCCTGCTATTTCTACACTAACTTCCCTCAATGTCTTAGGGAATATCCTGTCTGGACCTGGAAGCTTATCCACTTTTATATTTTTCAAAAGTGTCAGTACTCCCTCCTCTTTGAATCTCATAGTTTCCATAGCTACTCTACTTTTTTCCCTTACCTCACAGAGTTCAATATCCTTCTCCTTGGTGAATACCGAAGTAAAGAAATTGTTCAATATCTCCCCCATCTCTTTTGGCTCTACAGATAGCTGTCCATTCTGGCTCTCTAATGTCCAATTTTATCCCTTGTTATCCTTTTGCTATTAATATAGCTGTAGAAACCCTTTGGATTTACTTTCACCTTTCTTGCCAAAGCAACCTCATATCTTTTAGCTTTTCTTATTTCTTTCTTAAGATTCTTTTTACATTCCTTATACTCATCTAGCACCTCATTTACTCCATGCCTCCTATAAATATTGTAGATATCTCTCTTTTTTCGAACCAAGTGTCCAATTTCCCTTGAAAACCATGGCTCTTTCTGATTTTTACTATTTCCTTTCAACCGAACAGGGACATAAAGATTCTGTACTCTTACAATTTCCCCTTTAAGTGTCCACCATTTCTCTTCTACATCCTTCCCATAAAACAAAATGTCCCAATTCACTCCTTTTAAAATCATTGCGCATTCCCTCAAAGTTAGCCTTTCTCCAATCAAAAATCTCAACCCTAGGTCCAGTTCTGTCTCCATAATTATATTGAAACTAATGGTATTGTGATCACTGGTCCCGAAGTGCTCACCAACGCATACCTCCGTCACCTGACCTACCTCATTTCCTAACAGGAGGTCCAGCACTGCCCCTTCTCTGGACGATACCTCTATGTATTGCTGCAAAAAACTATCCTGCACACATTTAACAAACTCCATACCATCCAGCCCATTTACAGAATGTGTTTCCCAGTCTGTTTTTGGAAAATTGAAATCTCCCACAATCACTACCTTGTGCTTACTACTAATATCTGCTATCTCCTTACATATTAGCTCTTCCAATTCTTGCTCCCCATTTGGCGCTCTATAATACACCCCTAAAAGTGTTGCTACACCGTTCCCACTTCTCAGTTCCACCCAAATAGCCTCCCTAGAGGAGCCCTCTAATCTATCCTGCAAAAGCACTGCTGTAATATCTTCTCTGACAAGCAATGCACACCTCCACCTCTGGTCCCTCCAATTCTATCACACCTGAAGCAACAAAATCCTGGAATATTTAGTTTCCAATCACAACCCTCCCGCAACCATGTTTCACTGATTGCCACAACATCATATTTCCAGGTGTCAATCCAGGCTCTAGGTTCATCCACCTTTCTTACAATGCTCCTAGCATTAAAATATACACATTTTAGAAACCCACCATCCCTTATTCTCTGTTTATTATCTTTTTCCTCTTTCTCGCCTACATTTTGGGTCCGAGTGCTTTCCTTCTCTGCCTTTTGCCCCTCACCCCGTCCCCTAGCTCCCTCTACCTGAGTCCCTCCCCCCAGCCTTTCTAGTTTAAAGTCTCCTTTGCAAATCTCCCCGCCAGGATATTGGTTCCCCTCGGGTTCAAGTGCAACCCATCCTTTTTATACAGATCATGCCTTCCCCAAAAGAGGTCCCAGTGATCAAGAAACTTGAATCCCTGCCCACTGCACCAGTCCCTCAGCCACGCATTTATCCTCAACTCCCTAAATTCTCCTTTCAGGACCGCTTCTCTTTTTCTGCCTATGTCATTGGTACCTATGTGTACCACAACATCAGGATCCTCTCCCTCCCTTCTCAGAATCTTTTCGACACGTTCCGACACATCCGAGACCCTGGCACCAGGGAGGCAAACTACCATCCGGGTCTCCCGACTGCGTCCACAGAATCACCAATCTGACCCCCTAACTATGGAGTCCCCTATTACAATTGCCCTCCTCTTTTTGCTACCCTTCTGAGCATCAGGGCTGTTCTCTGTGCCGGAAACCCGGCCGCTGTTGCTGCCCCGAGGAAGGCTGTCCGCTCCAATCGAACTCAAACATGAGTACCTATTTTCCAGGTGTACAGCCACCGGGGTACTCTCCAGTCCCTGCCTCTGCCCCTTACCCTTCCTAACAGTGACCCATTTGTCTGCCTCCCGTGGTCCGGGAGTGACCACCTCCCTGTAACTCCTCTCTATGACCACCTCACTCTCCCTGACCAGACGGAGGTCCTCGAGCTGTTGCTCCAGGTTCCTAATACTGTCCTTTAGGAGCCCCATCTTGACGCACCTGGCGCAGATGTGGCCGTCCGGTGGGCTATCAGCTTCCCTGACCTCCCACATCTGACATCCACAACAGTACACTGCCCTGGCCTTCATACTCCCCCCTTACACTAGACACAATCTCAACACAAAATACACTACAAACAGCTGGAATCTGACGGCCAATCAGCTGCTTACCCTAGTCCCCTTCCCACCAATTAGCGGCTTCCTCAAAAAAAAACCCTAAAAAAATCCACTTCTCCGAATGGAATGTGTACGGGGTGATCGCTGGTTGGCGCGGACAGTTGGCCGCAGGGGCTATTTCCACACTATCTCTAAAGTCTACAGTCAGTTATGAATGTATATGAAATATGGCAAAGGGGCCGAGATTGCACCCTTGCAGGGCACCAATGTTGAGAATAATCATGGTGGATGTTTTGTCTTCTATACTGATTGCATTTGATGTGCCAGGAATTTGAGGAACCAGTTGCAGAGGAGAGTGCTGACCTCCCAGGTCTAGGAGTTTGGAGATTAGTTTTGGTTGGTACAATGAGGCAGGTACAATAATAACATTTAAAAGACGATGGGTGGGAAAGGTTTAATTTTAGGCAAGAATCTTCCTCGACCCGAGACTACAAATGAACACTGGAAATCTTTCAATGTTTTCTCTCTTCTCTTTCAGACCGCAGTTGAGGTGTTTAAGCGGATAATCATGGAAGCAGAGAGGGCAGATGGAGGCTGCCAGCAAGCAAAGTCTTCATGCTCAGTGATGTGAGCCCTGAAGACAACACAGACACTGCTTTACTTGAAGAGGCGTTCTGCCACTCTCCCTTCAATTAAAAAAAACTCTGCCTTTGTTTCTACCAGTTCTACAGATGGTCAGAGACTTCCTTTTTCCCCTCACTTGCGTTCAATTCTGACCCTTTTTGCAAATGGCTTCACTTCTGCATTTAAAAAAAATACTTAAAAGCAATTCCTATTTTTCGAATTGTACATTGTATTTCTTGACGAGCAATGAGTAGTCATTTGCCGACATTCATTTTCCATGTAGTATGAATGTCAGTTGGGAAGTAGATTGTAAACTTAAAGCGTGCATATTGTTACACTACTATTTACACACGAGATTGGATATATCAGTGTTTTTCCTCATGTGTTGTATGTATACTTGTAAATAAAGGTTAGCAGCAAACTGATTTGTTTTTAATACTGGCTGGTAGAAATATACTGTAGGAAGACTTTTGTTTATGCCAGGTTTTCTGTATTATACAAAGGTATTTTAAAAACAATCGATTGGGTTTTATTTATGAGCTTACATTTTTGTTCTTGCTCTGAAAGCAGCTCACGGGACCCTAACGTTGACTGACACCTGCTTTTTGTTCTACCTAGTGTACTTTTTTTTAAAGCATACCAACCTTCATGAATTGGAAGACAGTAGTTCACTGCGTGCTGGTTTCTACTGTATTTCAATGGGGTTTCAGCAGTCAAAATTGAGATTTGGAAGGTCTAACATACAATGCAACAAAATGTATATATTTATGAAATTGCCGTTCAGCTGGGTGTGATTTTTTTTTTCCCTTCTCCAAAACATAACGTGATTAATGTTGTTGACAATCTGCAGTAGTTATATTGCCTTATCTACATTCTTAAACCCACTGCCCTTCAGTAATTATTTGCATCGGTACCTGTGCATAAATCTTCACATGGACCGCCTTTTAATTTCCATTCTGAGGCATAAGTGAAAACAAATTGCTTTCTCACTTTTTCCTCAATCTACAAACTCCACTGAATGATTGATAATGTCCTATTCAATCATTAACTGTAATTTCCACATACAGGGTAATTTAAAGTGGGATTTAGTCCTTGGGTTGATGAGATTTGTTCACCTGCAGACGGAAATATTTGTGTTTTAAGTTAAAGAAAGATGAAATATTAGTTTGTTTCTAGTGTAAATTTGTTGCAATTCCTACTGATCTGTACACTTGGGCAATGCAATTTACAACACATGATGAAAATATTGCTGTGATTGGTCAGAAATGCAATAAAAAATATTTTAATTTCACCTCATTTGAATGAGAACTAATTGAGTGGCTTGATTTTGAGTTGGTGTCATGACAGAACATGAGCAGCTGTGGGGGTCAAGTCAATGGATATTTTTAAGGGAGATATTGACAGACTCTTGATTAGTTAGGTATCAGGGATTATGGGGAGAAGGTAGGAGAATGGGGTTGCGAGGGAAAGATAAATCGCCCATGATTGAATGGTGAAGTAGACTAGATGGGCCGAATGGCCTAATTCTGCTCCTAAAAATTATGAGCTCGTGACTGGAAATGAGCAGCTCAAATCGGAAAGGTTGAGGGGACACCTTTGAAACACTCGTCCAATGAGGTCAGTGTGACTGATCGCTCCATATCTGTTCACATAGTTGCTTGGGATGTCTACATTGCACATGTTGCATTTATTGGAGTCCATGTTTCAAGTTGGTGAGAAAACTAACTGTAAAAGAAAAATTAAAAACTCCTCCCAAAATTAGTGGCAAATTACAAGGGTGCAACATTTGAACAGTGTACAGGGATATACAACTCCCTCTGTTAATGGGTAGAGTGCTGCCAGCAATACAATATTGAGATTTTGCAAAGTAGAATTGTTCTATTGAATTTTTCTTGCTGACTGATGTCACGAGCATTCTCGCCCCTTTGGTTTGGAGACTATCTTTGGCTATTTCCCAAATACAGTCATAGTCTTACAGCGTGGAAACAGACCCTTCTGCCCAACTAGCCCACATATCCCATCTACACTAGTCCCACCTGCCTGCATTTGGGCCATATATCAACGGTTAATGTGCCAGTTTCTATTCCATCTTCTCCCACCCCCTCACCTTAAACCTATGTCCTCTGGCTCTCGATTCCCGTGTGCTGGGCAAGACTCTGCATCTACCCGATCTATTCCTCTCATAATTTTGTACACTTCTATAAGGTCACCCCTCATGCTCCTGTGCTCCAACGAATAGAGTCCTAGCGTGCTCAACCTTTCCCTATAGTCAACAATGTTTCATTGTCGTATGTTCCAGATAGAACAATGAAATTCCTACATGCAGCAGCACAACAGAATATGTAAACATAGTAGCACACCGTAAACAATATAATAAATGAGAAAAAAAAGTTAAATGTATACACACATACTCGCAAATACACATACATTTATGTACATGAGAAAAAAACTGACAATAACAGTCTATAGTTTGGAGCTTATTTTGTGTTTAATAGCTTAATGGCTTTCGAGAAGAAGCTGTTCCTGAACCTGGACGTTACAGTTTTCAAGCTCCTGTGGACTTCTTCTGCCACAGAAGGCAGTGGAGGCCAATTCACTGGATGTTTTTTTTGGGGGGGGAATGATGATGCTGGCTGCATTTTTGAGGCAGCGACTCCAGTAAATCCCTTTGATGGTGGGGGAAGTCAGAACCCGCAATGGATTTGGCAGTGTTCACAACTTTTTGCAATCTTCTTCGCTCCTGGGCATTCAAGTTGCCGAACCAGGCTGTGTTGCCACTAGTCACTAAGCTCTCTACACCTGTAGAAGTTGAAGAGAATCCTCTCTGACATACGACATCTCCGCAATCTCAGGAAGTAGAGGCGTTGATGTGCTTTCTTTATAATTGCAAAAGTGTTATGGTTCAGGAAAGATTTTTAGATGTATGCACGCCCAGGAACTTGAAGCTCAGGCCCTTGAGTCCTGGCAACTTCTTCACAAAAACTCTGCACCCATTCCAGCTTGACAACATCTTTCCCATAACATAGTGCCGAAAACTGAACACAATGTTCTAAATGCGTCTTATACAACTGCAACATGAGCTCCCAACTTTTATACTGAATGCTGTGACTGATGAAGGCCAATGTGCAAAAAGCCTTTTTGACCACTCTATCTACCCGTGATGCCACTTTCAACAAACTATTTTTCTGTACTCCTAGATCCATCTGCTCTACAAAACTCCCCAGAGCCCTACTGTGTAGGTTCTGCCCATGTTAGTGCTCCCGAAATACAGCACCTCACATTTCTCTCTATTAGATTCCGTCAATCATTCCTCCGTCCACCCGCCCAACCGATCAAGGTCTTGCTGCAATTTTTGACAACCATCTTCATTACAATACTACCCACTTTTATGTCATCTGCAAACTTGTTAACCGTCCAAATCATTGATATAGATGACAAACAGCAATGGGCCAAGCACTTCCACAGGTCTCCAGTGAGAGAAGCAACCTTCCACCATCACCCTCTACTTCCTCCCCTTAAGCCAATTTTCCATCCATTCAGCTATCTCTCCTTCAATCCCACAGGATCTAACCTGCCAAAGCAGCCTAACTTGTCAAAATCCACGCATACGACTACAGCTCTGCCTTCATCGACCTATTTCAAGCCATCTTCAAAAAACTTAAATCAGATTCGTGGGACAGGATCTCCCACGTACAAAACCATCCCTAATCTATCCCTAATCAACTCTTGTCCATCCAAGTGCATGGCTATCCTATCCCTCAGAATGCTCTCTACTAATTTTCCAAGCACATATGTTCACTGGCCTGTAGTTCCCAGCCTTTTCCCTGCAGCCCTTCTTGAATAGAGGCACAACATTTGTTTCCTTCCAGTCTTACATAGAAAATAGGTGCAGGAGTAGGCCATTCGGCCCTTCGAGCCTGCATCGCCATTCAATATGATCATGGCTGGTCATCCAATTCAGTATCCTGTGCCTGCCTTCTCTCCATACCCCCTGATCCCATTAGCCACAAGGGCCACATCTAACTCCCTCTTAAATATAGCCAATGAACTGGCCTCAACTATCTTCTGTGCCAGAGAATTTCACAGATTCACCACTCTCTGTGTGAAAAATGATTTTCTCATCTCGGTCCTAAAAGACTTCCGCCTTATCCTTAAACTGTGACCCCTTGTTCTGGACTTCCCCAACATTGGGAACAAACTTCCTGCATCTAGCCTGTCCAAACCCTTAAGAATTTTGTAAGTCTCTATAAGATCCCCCCTCAATCTTCTAAATTCCAGCGAGTACAAGCCGAGTCTATCCAGTCTTTCTTCATATGGAAGTCCTGCCATCCCAGGAATCAGTCTGGTGAACCTTCTCTGTACTCCCTCTATGGCAAGAATGTCTCTCCTCAGATTATGAGACCAAAACTATACACAATACTCCAGGTGTGGCCTCACCAAGACCCTGTACAATTGCAGTAGAACCTCCCTGCACTTGTACTCAAATCCTTTTGCTATGAATGCCAACATACCATTAGCTTTCTTCACTGCCTGCTGCACCTGCAAGCCTACTTTCAATGACTGGTGTACCATGACACCAGTTCTCGTTGCATCTCCCCTTTTCCTAATCGGCCACCATTCAGATAATAGTCTACTTTCCTGTTTTTGCCACCAAAGTGGATAACCTCACATGTATCCACATTATACTGCATAGGCTAATGCATTTGCCCACTCACCCAACCTATCCAAGTCACCTTGCAGCCTCCTAGCATCCTCCTCACAGCTAACACTGCCCCGCATCTTCGTGTCATCCGCAAACATGGAAATGTTGCATTCAATTTCCTCATTCAGATCATTAATATATATTGGAAGTAGCTGGGGTCCCAGCACTGAGCCTTGTGGTACCCCATTAGTCACTGTCTGCCATTCTGAAAATGATCCATTTACTCCTATTCTTTGCTTCCTGTCTGCCAGCCAGTTCTCTATCCACATCAATACTGAACCCCCAATTCCGTGTGCTTTAAGTTTGTATACTAATCTCAGTCTTCAGGCACCTCGCCTGTGTTTAACTCATAAATCTCCATGAGGGCGGCTGCAATTTCCTCTCTAGCGTCCCACAGTGTCCTCTGATATATCTGATCAGGCCTTGGAGATTTGTTTATCTTCATACGCGTTACACAAGGTGTTTGTTTTAATGTTCAAGAACAGGAGGACCAAAGGAGATGATGCCACTAATTTAATTCCCGCCAGCGCTGGTGCATGGTGCCTGAAGATTGATTTATCACACTTTATCACATGTGAAATGTCACAGTGAAATTCTTTGTGTAGGGTTGTGACAAAGTGTTCAATGTAGACCTAATGGTTCCTCATTGTTCTGGCATCCCCCCCTCCCCCCCACGCAGGGTGCCTCGTTGTTCTCGGTGGCGCGTCTTCGACCAATCCCCGACACCCATCGCAGGCCCGTCCTTTGCCGCACGCTACTAGGTCCTGTCTTGGACGGCTCGGCGGTATTTGTCGGGAGCTTCCGGGGACCCTCCTCGCACTCGGCGGTTGCTCGCGGCCGCCTTCTCCCGTCGATGTCTGCGATGGGCGGGAGGGCCAGGCCTACCTTGGCCCTGCCCACCAGGAACACTTCCTCTTAATTCTTCCACAAAATGCTCTGCAGTTATCCACCTACACAACTCCCAAAGCAACTCCCAACACTGCCATCCTTACCACCAAATTGGCAAAGGCTTCCAAGTGCAGGTGAACACAAACACCTCAGTGTTTCCTTTCGAAGGTGGATACCACAATGTTTTTTTGAAAATATATAGGTCCACCACCGATTTCCAGACACATTTGGTTTCAGAGTCTTTCTGGATTATCCAATTTGCCGGACCAACATTGAGGTGGCATGGTGGTGGAGCGGTTGAGTATCTGCCTCGAGACTCCGGTTTGATTCTGACTATGGGTGCTGTCTATATGGAGTTTGCATGTTATCCCTGTGACCGCATGGGTTTTCTCTGGGTGCTCCAGTTTCCTTCCACAATTCAAAGACGTTGCGGTTCAGAATCAGAATCAGAATCAGAATGCCTTTTATTGTCACTATACACATGTACAGTGAGATTAAAAACTGCTACTACTCAGTGCAAAAACAAGACAAAAAGGGGAGGGGGGTTAAGGTGCACAGTTTCTGCAGCGCTATATACATATCTATAAAAAGACAATGGATAAATAGAATGGATAATAGGATTCCTATATCCAGTATGGGTTACAGTTACAGTACAAATGACAGTAGGTGGATAGATGAAAGTCCGGGGGTTAGGCTGTGAAGTCAATGCATGTGTGAGTTCAGGGAGATAATGGATTTTGGAAATAAACTGTTCTTGAGTCTATTTGTCCTTGTGCTGATGCACCTATAGCGCCTCCCTAAGGGTAGCAGGTTGAACAGGCCAAATGCAGGATGGGAGCTGTCCTTGATAATTTCTTCGCCCTGCTGAGGCAGCGGGAGGTGTAAATGTCCATCAGAGAGGGGAGAGGGCAGCCGATGATCTTCTGTGCTGCCCTGACTACCCTCTGAAGCCTCTCCCTGTCTGCCATGGTGCAGCTGCCGTACCATGCTGTAATGCAGTATGTCAACAGGCTCTCAATGGACGAGCGGTAGAAGGTCAGCAGCAGGTTGGAGTCTAGGTTGTGCTTCCTGAGGACCCTTAGGAAGTGCAGCCGCTGCTGAGCCTTCTTGATGACCGCTGTGATGTTGTCTGTCCAGGAGATGTCAGCGGAGATGAGGACGCCGAGAAACCGGAAGGTGTGGACCCTCTCCACACACTCGCCGTTGATGTATAAGGGGGCTAAGTCGGTGCTGTGCTTTCTGAAGTCGACAATGAGCTCTTTGGTTTTCTTGGTGTTCAGAGCCAGGTTGTTTTCTGAGCACCAGGCTGTCAACTTCAGGACTTCCTCTCTGTAGGCTGCCTCGTCTCCCCTTGAGATGAGTCCGACTACTGTAGTGTCGTCAGCAAACTTGACAATTCGGTTGTTGTTGTGGGCCGGACTACAGTCGTGGGTGTAGAGACAGTATAGGAGGGGGCTTAGCACACAGCCCTGCGGGGAGCCGGTACTCAACATGCGAGTGGAGGAGAGGTGGGGGCCGAGTCTCACAGTCTGGGGCCGGTTGGTGAGGAAGTCCTTTATCCAGGCACATGTGAGAGTGGGGAGGCCGAGAGTGACCAGTTTGTCAATGAGAATGTCCGGAATGATAGTATTGAAAGCTGAGCTGTAATCCACAAAGAGCATCTGAACGTAGCTCTGCCCCTGCTCCAGGTGGCTCAGCACAGAGTGGAGAGCTACGGTGATGGCGTCTTCTGTGGACCTGTTTGGGCGATAGGCGAACTGGTGGGGGTCGAAGTCTGGAGGGAGATAGTCCTTGATGTGCTGGAGGACCAATCTCTCGAAGCACTTCATGATTACCGGAGTGAGGTTAATTGACTTCTGTAAATTGTTCCTAGTGTGTTGGATAGTGTTAATGTACAGGGTGATTGCTGGTCAGCGTGACCTAGTGTGTCGAAGTGTTTCCACTCTTAATCTCTTAAAGTAAACAGAGGTCACGGCCTTGAGGGGACTAACAGAGGTCACGGCCTGCAAAGTTGGCTGTGAAAGTCTGTTAAGGGAACAATCCGCCGGCTCTGGCCAGGCCGGAGTTCCAGAGCCCTGGCTGCAGGGGGCAAATTCGACCCGCTGATGGGCACGGTAAGCTCAATGAGGCTGAGATCAGCTGCCTCACCCGACCTTCGCTCTTGAAGATAGCGGAGTCAGGGATATGGGGAGAAGGCAGGAACGGAATACTGATTGTGGATGATCAGCCATGATCACATTGAATGGCGGTGCTGGCTCGAAGGGCTGAATGGCCTACTCCTGTACCTATTGTCTATTGTCTATTGTCTAAAGGGGGGTGGCTGGACCACCAGTTGCTGGAAAATCAGCGGTGGGCCTGTATTGTGTTTCCTTTGCCATCACTGGATGTGAATATTGGAAGGACAGCTATAGTTCAGCTACTGGGTCATCACTGACCACCTGTTGCTTTTTAGAGAGAAACAAAGAATAGTAAGATTGAACGAGAACTTACCAGTTCGAAGGTTGATCTTTATTTTATGAGGAGTCGAAGTGAGGGATTTCGTGAAGAGCCCGCCGGCGCGCATGCTCAACATACTTCAAAGTAGCGGCGTGGAATCACAGAACCAACAATAGAAATGACTTCGCATAGTATGATTGAATTGACTAAGATTACCAGATGAAGGTGATTGAGGGTTGGGCGAGGAGGGCACGAAATCCCTCACTTCGACTCCTCATAAAATAAAGATCAACCTTCGAACTGGTAAGTTCTCGTTCAATCTTACTATTTCATTTCGGAGTCACGTGAGTGACTTCGTGAAGACTTCAAAGCTTCTGTGATTACACGCCCTGGACCACGTCCATGCTGACACACCACTACCAGGGATGGATGGGAGGAACAAACTTGCTCAATAGTTCATACTGCAAAACAAGAGCATATTTATTAATACCAAATCAAAAACCCCTCATGCGGGGACATCTCCACGTTCTGACCCTGCATTCAGCACGGCTTCTGCGAACTGTAGCGGAGCAGCAACAGGCTTGTTATAAAAACGCTGGAACACAGCTTCATTAGCCCATCCTGCTGTGGCGAGAATTTGGTCCATGGGCACCTCCATGACCCTCGCCGCTGACGTCGATGCAGCCCTGGTGGAATGAGACTTGAACACATTAGTGTCGATACCTGACTTACCCAAGACGACTCGAAGCCACCTGGATATCGTCTGGACTGTCACTCGATGATGAGGTCTCTTATGAGTGACAAGCAGGTATCTCTCCATTCCTCTGATGCGTGCCGTCACGTTGACATAGTGGCGGATATGTGAGGCTAAACATAGCCTAGCATCTGCGGGGTATGCCGGGAACTTCAGCTGCAGCCCTGTGCACCCAGGTCTATGCTGCTTTAGTAGCTCGTCAATGAAAAATACTACTTCTGTAGGGGTAGATGTCATTCTGTCGAAACGAAGTTTGTGTAGTGTCTGTACCTTCTGAGCTGAAGTCAGCGCTAGTAACATCACCAGCTTCATGGTGAGTTGGTCCAGTTGGAGCCCTTCCATGGGAGACCACGTCCTGAGCAGGGTTAATACGTCCCTGACATCCCAGGTGATATTATAGCGTGGTGTAGGCGGATTCATATTGAATATACCCCGCATGAGTCTGGACACTAGCCTGTTGGATCCTACCCCAATATTGAGGTAGAATGATAGCGCTGTTGATGGCACTGTAACTTAAGTGTTCATCATGGTGCAACCCCGCGAGGAATTCCAGGACGTCGGTTATTGTCACGTCATCGTACGTGATGCGAGAGCGGCTGCAGTAGGCTTCCCACTTCTTAATATGCGAGCGGTATCTTCGCCTTGTGGACTCTCGACACGACGCCCCAATGGTATCCATGGTCCGAGCCGAGAGGCCGTATTGGACTAACGGCCTGTTCAGAACCTGCAAGCCAACAAATTTAAATAGCCATGGCAGGGATGTGGCTCCCCTGAGACAGGGTGAGTAACCAATTGTGGGCAACCCTTCAAAAGGACCCAAGGTTCGTTGAGCATGTCAAAGACCACCGGATACCAAGGCTGCGTGGGCCAGTCGGGTATAATAAGGATGCCCTTGGCAGCAAATGCCTGAATCTTTCGCAATACCCGACTGATGAGGCAAAACGGGGGGAAGGCATAGAAAAACCAATTCCCCCAGTCCAGCGAGAATGCATCTAGCGCTATTGCCCCAGGATCTGGTTCCCATGAAACGTAGGCTGGTACCTGATGGTTTAACCGTGACGCAAAAAGGTCAATGTCCGGTTTACCAAATTTGGCTGTGACTTTAGAAAAAATCTCAGGATGCAACATCCATTCAACATTGTCATTAAATTTGCGTGACCTGGTGTCCGCCACAGTATTAAGTTCACCTGGCAAATAGGTAGCTGAAATCCAAATGTCTCTTTGAACACACCAGAGCCAAATTGAGTTAGCCAATTTGTCACATGAAACTGACCTGGTACCACCCATATGGTTTAAATATGCCACAGCTGTGGTGTTGTCTATTTGGAGACGGACGTGTGCTCCAACAAGCTTGGAACAATATGCACGAAGTCCGTGGAATGCTGCCAGCAACTCCAAATAGTTAATCCCTTGAGTCAACAACATCGACGACTCAAGGGTGTCCCATCTGCCCCCACAACTAGAGCAATTATCAGTAGCTCCCCAGCCATTGGAGCTTGCATCAGTCTGTAAATATACCACCGGATTAGCCTCCCTAACAGGCTTGAATGAGTTGCTAATGTGACACACCCACCATTGCAACTCAGTTATCGCTTCGGACGGCAGCTGCATTGATCGATCATAATGACCAGCGTTCCGTTTTAACGCAGTAATTTTAGCTCTTTGCAAATTCTGATAATGCAAAGGTCCATATCGTGCTGCCGGAACAAAGCCACTAGCTTGCCAATTATTGTGGTTGTATGCCGAATCGATGGTATATTGGTGCCAATTAAATCTCTGCACACCTGAGTGACTTCCTCAATTTTGTTAATTGGTATAGTTATCCTCATGCTCATTGAGTTCACCGTGAACCCTAGGTTATTAATTACCTGGGCAGGGCAGAACTTCGATTTTTCTGGATGGACAATGAATCCTAATTGTTGAAATATATTGACAGCAGCTGCAACACCCTGTTCGGCCAATTGCAGGGTGTGGCCCACAATAAAGACATCATCTAAATAGGCCATAACTATATGATGTCGTTGTCTCAAATAAGCCATGATTGGCTTCACCAATTTAGTGAACAATCTAGGGGCTGTAGTGAGCCCATTAGGCAAAGCCTTATACTGCCAAAGTTGCCCCATCCAGATAAATTTCAAAAACCTTCTATCATATTTCTGGATGGATACTGAATAATATGCATCCCTCAAATCGATGCATGCCATAAAGCAACCATGAGAAATCAGTGACTTGGCTGTTTCAAACGTATCCATTTTAAAATGAGTATATGTTACAAACGTATTCAAACGGGTTAGATCAATAATGACACGACAGCCTCCATCCTTCTTCGGTCTAGTAAATATGTTCGAAACAAATTCAATTGGCTCATGCACCGTTTTCTCAATCACACCCTTCTGTTCCAGACTTAAAATTTCCTTATAACCTGCTGCCTGTTCTGCAGCAGACAATTTAAACGTACGACCAGGCATGTGCTGGGATGGAGGAATGTCGCCATTAATAAACTCAATTTTATGCCCCTGAATATTCCGCAACACATACTCATCACCAGTAAAATTACCCCATGCACCCAAAAACAACCGTAAACGACCACCAACATGGGAAGTTAAACAGAGAGAAAAAAGAGAACCAGACCCCCTCACCTCCGTGGTTACCGGCGGTCCTTGACACGTGTGGGTGGCCGTGGAGGTGCTGGGTTGGCTTGAGGGCGCGGCGTCTTCAATTTCCACCAAGGTCTCTGCCGACCCTGTCCTTAAAAAAGCCCCTTGGTGCTGGTTCTGGTGCTGTTGTCGTTGTGGAGCTAGAGGGTGAGTCCTCGTCGAGACACTGGCCGACCCTCGTGAGCGAATGTATGGAGCTTTTGAGCCTGACGGTGTGGGGGCACTCTGAGAGCGCATGATCCCCACCGTTTTGGCTTGTTCGTCAAGCTCTTTGACTCTCTTCGAGCGGCGGTGGTTTGCACAATCCTGCAAACTTCGGGTTGAGTGCTGGGCGGATGCTGTTTTTGCGAAACCCGTTGATTTCGTGCTGGGTCGCGCACAATAGGGCCAAAGCATCTTCCTGGTCCAAATTCAGTTCGTCCCCGTCCACCGACCGCGCAAAGGCGGTAATACCGGCCGTGAGGAGTTTCAGGATCCGCTGCAATTTTAGCTCCTGTTGACGGATAGCCGCACTGATGTTGCCCCATATTGGCGTATTGACCACAGGCACGTTGAGCGAGTTGCAGTTTGATGGAGCCTTGTGACGGCTCATAGCCTGGATGAGGACTTCTTCCTGCAGCACCTGATTATTAAGAAAGTCCACTGTGGCTGCCAGCTTTGTATTTAGAGGAAGACCAGATGAATGCGGGGCCGCGAATTTGGTCGCCACATCCAAGAGTTCCTCCGCCGGCACCTCCAACGGAGGTGGTACGGGATCCACCAGAACCTCCTCCTCCTGCTGCTCCAGGCTGATAGTAGATGTTGGTGAAGACGCCCTGTGCCTGTTGCTGCCCTGCTGTTGTTGACGTTGAAGCAGGAGCTCCAGCAGCCGCTCCATACGGTCAATACGCCCTTCACCCTGAACACTCAGGTGGTCGGAGTCCTCCGGCTCTGAAAAGAAAACCGGGCTCCTGTCATCGGCCCGCACCTCGTCGAGGCCCTGCCGGTGCCGGTAGTTGTCGCTAACAGCCGCCGTGGCGAAACTGAGCGATTCCTGCGCGGGCGTGTTCAATCGCCTCCGTTTAGCGGGAGCTGAAGCCGCTTCCACTAAGGACACTTGCGGCGTGGTGTCGGCACCAGCCGAAGCATGGCTGCCTGAAGCCCGCGCAGTCTTGCCGGCTGCCCACATCGTGGACCTTGCCGACGCATGGTCTCGCCCACCCATCCATGGGGGGCTCGGCGACCGTGACGAGACCCGACTCAACCGACCCGTCCCGGCGTCGAGAGTCGGGGTGTGCCGGCTGGACCTCACAGCCGCCCCGGGTCTCGCCCTGGAACCTGACCGCTCCTCCGCGGCAGGCAATGCCTTAGCCCTGGCAGGGTTAGGCTTCTGGGCTCCTGCCCTCCCCCTTCTCGGAGGGCTGTGTGGAACAGGCCATGCAACGGCACGTGCCCTGCTCGAGGTCGCCAGTGAGCCCGCTGACGACCTGACTGCCATGGCAGGGTCCCCCTGCTCTGGCGGCACACCACACTCCTCCTCGTCAAACTCCTCCGAGCTGTGGTGTGCTGGCGGATCTGGACCTGTAAACACAGGGCTTACCCACATCTCCGCCTGAGTCCCGGCCTGCGTTGCAGGTACTGCCGATGGTAATGGCCACGGAACTGTTGGCCGTCGAATTCGTCCAGACATCCTCCGGCCCTTGAAACTCCCATCCATGTCCTTGCTGCAAGACATAATCAGACAACAAGGACCACCAACTAAAGGTAGAATACTTACCTCCGTGGCCCCTTATGAAGGGCTGGCGAGGAGCGCGCTCCACCGCCAGCCGTCGCAGCAACGCGGTACGACGATATGTCGAGCATGCGCGCCGGCGGGCTCTTCACGAAGTCACTCACGTGACTCCGAAATGAAATTGCAGATGCTCGCTTACAAAAAAAAAGACTTTGGTTTTATAACATTGCTTTTTAGCGATTGGCAATGTGGCCTTGCTAGTGATACCTAGATCTTGAAAACAAAATGATCCCTTCACATGCGCTATCCTATGCTGACACTGAAAGTTTTGCAATTCGACTTTTCTTTGACCTCCACCGTCTTAAAAACTAAAAAATATAGTGCATGGTGTGGAGACGCCACTAATGGAACTAATGATGCTGGATTACAAAAATACAATACAAAGTGCGGCAGTTACTCAGCAGATCAGGCAGCATCTCTGGAGATGCTGAAGTCTGAAGAATGGCCCTGATGTGAAACGTCATCCAATCCATTTTCTCCAGAAAAGTTGCCTGACCCTTTGAGTTACTCCAGCAATTTGTGTCTATCTCTGGAGAACATGGATATGTGTCATTTTGGTCTGAAGAGGGGTCACTCCCCAAAACCTGTCCACGTCTCCCATCCATGTTCTCCAGAGATGCTGCCTGACCCACTGAGTTACTCCAGCACTTTTGTACAGCACGGTGTTATTTTATTTTTGTTTAATATAACTCATCATTTCCCAGCATTCTCATTTATCGATGGTGGTTCTGAGCTATTGGTCGGTCTGCTGCAGAGCTTCTGAAGGTTCTCACTTCCATGGGAACTTCCAGGAGCAGAGGAACAAACAAGATAGCCAGAGATGAAACAAGTCTGAGTCTGCCATGATGTATTATGACCAAGTGTAGCAGCAGGCAACTAGCTGCCACCTGGTGGTTGATGTGTGTATCTGCAGGTGTGACTCAGCCAAAATCAAAGGGAGCATGTCAGCACATTTAATAATTGGTATAACATGGTGAGCAAAAGAGCATTACAGTAAAATGTGCTAACTCGCTGTTAATAAACAGGGTGGTAATGCTGAGGCTTTATAAGGCCCTGTTCAGACCGCATTTTGAGTATTGTAAGTATTGGGCCCTATAACTGAGGAGAGATGTGCTGGCATTGGAGAGGGTCCAGAGGAGGTTTATGAGAATGATCCAGGGGATGATTGGGGTAAAATATGATGAGCGTTTGACGGCTCTGGGCCTGCATTCACTGCAGTTTAGAAGGATGAGGGGACACCTCATTGAAACTTACCGAATAGTGAAAGATCGCTATGGTGTGTAAGAAAGAACTGCAGATGCTGGTAAAATCAGACACAAAATGCTGTAGTAACTCAGTGGGTGAGGCAGTATCTATGGACAGAAGGAATGGGCGACGTTTCGGGTCGACCCGTAACGTCGCCCATTCCTTCTCTCCATAGATACTGCCTCACCCACTGAGTTACTCCAGCATTTTGTGTCTACCTAAGGTCTGGATAGTGTTTAGTTTAGTTTAGTTTAGAGATACGGGGTAGAAAGACTTTCAGCCCACCAAGTCCGCACCGACCAGCAATCCCCGCTCATTAATACCACCCTACACACACTAGGGAAATGTAACATCTTTAAACATTTATACCAAGCCATCCTGTACGGCTTTGGAGTGTGGAGGAAATCATAGACCTCGAAGAAGTCATGGGGAGAACATACAAACTCCGTACAGACAAGCCCATAGTCATAATCGAATCCAGGTCTCTGGTGCTATAAAGCAGTAGCTCTACCGCTACGCAACCATGATGCCATGGATGTGGAGAGGATGTTTCCAGTAGTGGGAGAGTCTAGGACCAGAGGGAACAGCTGCAGAATAAAAGAACGTACATTTAGAAAAATTGGGAGGAATTTCTTTAGTCAGAGTATGGTGAATCTGTGGAATTCATTGCCACAGGTGGCTGTGGAGGCCAAGTCAATGGATGCTTTTATAGTGGAGATAGGCAGGTCTTGATTAGTAAGTGTGTGAAAGGTTATGGAGAGAAGACAGGAGAATGGGTTTGAGAGGGAAAGATAGATCAGCTATGATTGAATAGCGGAGTAGACTCGATGGGTCGAATGTCCTAATTCTGCTCCTATAACTTATGAACTTATGTAAACTATATCTTGGGCTGTAACATCTTGGCTTGTCGAAGCAATGGCCCAACTAAATTTATGTGCCTTTTTTATATGGATCCGAAACTCAATTTGGTTGAATGTCAAAACCAGTCTTTATGATCGCTTTATTCTATCATAATGGAATGCATGTTTTTGTACCTAACTAAATAATATATCTGCTATGTATCCAAACAATAAATCTGCTTTGGTTGGAAAAAATGTTGATGGTCTGATTTTAGTTGGATATTTATTTCAGAAACAGGGAAAAGGAGCAAAGGAAACTCTTCCTTTTAAATAATTAGTGGTTAGTGTGTTATAATTAGAGATAGACACAAAGTGCTGGAGTTACTCAGTGCTCTGGAACTCAGTACTCCCGAGTGTCAGGGGCTATGTGGAGAAGGCGGGAGAATGGAGTTGAGAGGGAAAGATAGATCAGCCATGACTGAATGGCGGAGATGGGCCATTTGGCCTTGTTTTTTTTAAAGTATGTTAAAAAGTTTTGTTTGGGAGGTCTAATCTTTTTTATGTGGGGGGTGGGGGGCGAGGGAAACTGTATTTCTCGGTTGCTACCTGGTCGGAGATGCAGCTTTTTGTTCAAGCCGTATCTTCGCCCCTTTCTTGCGACTTACCAACGGGACTGGAGCGGCGTTTCCTGACAGGACCAGCCGGGACTTCAGCTTCGGTGGCGGCGCAGCACTGAAGCACTATCGCGGAGCGGGCGATGCCGTACCCCGGTCGCCGTGTGATAAGCTCCGGAGTGCTGAGGCCGCCGACTCCAACATCGCGGAGCTGTGGGGTCTGCGGAGCGTCCAGCCGCGGTGGCGCTGACTTTTAACCACCGCGAAGCCTGGGATCTCTCGCCAAGATCACCAGTGTTGGAACTCCGACCAGCGCGGCCTGTGGACTTCGGGAGCTGCAGTATCCGGAGAGGAAGCGGCCGTTCCAGACACTCCAAGCCACTGAAGAGTGTTCTCCCAACGGCGGAGCTCCATCATCCGGCGAGAGGGCCTGAAACATCGGGCCACCGTTGCGGCCACTGCAGAGGATTCAAATAGGCCCTGACCACGGGGTGAACATAGAGGAAAAGGACTGGACTTTGTTGCTTTCCCTCACAGTGGGAACCATTGTGGGGGATGATTTATGTTTTACTTGACTAAGTGGGACCCGTTGGGACCCGTTGACATGGGAGAGCTGTTCCCCCAATGCAATATTCCACCTCTCTACCAATTCCAATATTGGTGGCTGGGGGGGGGGGCTTTCTGGAGCGCTGGTATGGGTGTTGTGGGGCGAAGGGACTGGTCTCCAGAGGGCTAGTACGAACATTGTGGGCCAAATGGATTCTTGAGGTGGCAGCTCAGTCCCTCAAGCCTGATGTGCTTGCAGCTCACTCACTCACGGCTGGTGGGCTGGCAGTTGACTCACAGCTATTCCTTGAAATTCCATTTCAAGCAGGGTGCAAGGCCACCAAATTCAAATCCATTTTCCTACCATTTCAAGCAGGGTGCAAGGCCACCGAATTCAAGTGTAGTTTCTGACCACTTCAAGCAGCGTGCAAGGCCACCAAATTCAAGTACAGTTTCCTGGGATGTCAGGACTGTCTTATGAAGAAAGACAGGATCGACTGGGTTTATACTCTCTAGAATTTAGGAGATTGAGAGGGGATCTTATAGAAACTTACAAAATTCTTAAGAGGTTGGACAGGCTAGATGCAGGAAGATTGTTCCCAATGTTGGGGAGGTCCAGGACAAGGGGTCACAGCTTAAGGATAAGGGGGAAATCCTTTAGGACCGAGATGAGAAGGACTTTTTTCACACAGAGAGTGGTGGGTCTCTGGAACTCTCTGCCACAGAGGGTAGTTGAGGCCAGTTCATTGGCTATATTTAAGAGGGAGTTAGATGTGGCCCTTGTGGCTAAGGGGATCAGAGGGTATTGGAGAGAAGGCAGGTACAGGATACTGAGTTGGATAATCAGCCATGATCATATTGAATGGCGGTGCAGGCTCGAAGGGCCGAATGGCCTACTCCTACACCTAATTTCTATGTTTCTATGTTTCATACCACTTCAAGCAGGGTGAAAAGGCCACCAAATTCAAGTCCAGTTTCATACCATTTCAAGCAGGGTGCAAGGCCACCAAATTCAAATGCAGTTTCATACCATTTCATGCAGGGTGCAAGGGCCACCACATTCAAATGCAGTTTCACACCATTTCATGCAGGGTGCAAGGCCACCATATTCAAATGCAGTTTCATACCATTTCAAACCACCATAAAACCACACAAAACACCACGCTCACAGTTCAGTAGACATTCAGTGTGTTCAGTTGATTCACAGCTCAGACAGAGTCATGACCTCTCCCTCCCCATCATGCAGAGACTGAGCCACACCCATACTACCAGGTTTTATAATCCCTCCCACTGGAAAAGATGTGGCCTTCATGGCGTGATTGACAGGAGAGAGATTCTCAACATTTTTTAAACACTAATAACACTTACATTTTTCATTGATGGGAAGAATCATCTGCACCTGATGAGCAGAGGGGGACTGAGTAAGATGGCCAAAAATCACAGCTGTAAGTGGTAGCGCTTTATCTAAAATCAATAGACAATGCAAACTGGAAGTTGTCAAGTTTAGACTTCCCACCATTTGCAGTGCTTTTACTTCAACCCCAAGCCCCACCCACCATTTACAGTGATTTTACTTCAACCCCAACCCTCACCCACCATTTGCAGTGCTTTTACTTCAAACCTAACCCCCACCTACCATTTGCAGTGCTTTTACTTCAAACACAACCCCCACCCACCAATTGCACTGCTTTTACTTCAACCCCAACCCCCACCCACCATTTGCAGTGCATTTAGTTCAACCCCAACCCCCACCTTCCATTTGCAGTGTTTTTACTTCAACTCCAACCCAACCTGCCATTTGCAGTGCTTTTACATCAAACCAACCACATTTTCATTTTCAAACCACACTAAGGGCACTCAAGGTCAGTTAAACCACACTCACAGTTTAGTAGACATGTGTTCAGTGTTATTCACAGCTCTAGACTGAGAGACGTGACCCTCTCACTTCCCCCCTGTTGCAGAGACTGACTAAGCACAACACTTGCAGGTTTTCCCTCCCCCCTCCCACCAGCAGGGGCAGCAGAGAGAATCTCAACATTTTTAAACCATTAATAACTCTTTTATTTTTAATTGATGGGAAAAATCCTCGTCCTGCACAGCAGAGGGGGACTCTGAGTAAGATGGCCAAGAATCACAGCCGTAAGTGGCAGCATTTTTTCTAAAATCATGAAACAGAAAAACAGGAAGTGGTCAAGATCAGACTTTTAGTAATATAGATGTTAATATCTTCTTTAATGTGGTGTCTTACTTTTATTGGTGTGCTGCAAATGGCAACTCAAATTTCACTATGGTGAAATGGTGTATGTGACAATAAATGTCCTTTGTCCTTTGTCTTTTGATGGGCTGAATGGCCAAATTCTGCTCCTATAACTTATGAACTTGTGAACTCACAATCACACCGCGTCCACATCAACCATCGAGCCCACAGAGGTCAGGATCGAGCCTGGATCCCTGACGCTGTGAGGCATCAGCTCTACTGCTGCACCTCTGTGCTGTCCGAACGATATGTCACCCAGCTTTAGATATATCTGATAATGGGAAGTATCTATGCCCCTCATAACAAAGCCCAATAAGGTTCCCTCCCCTCCCACCTTCCAGCCTCCTCCGCTCATTCATCCGATCTCTCCTCATATTTGAAATGCTCCACCCCTGGCAATGTCCTGGTGAATCTCCTCCGCACCCTCCTGCCTCCAGTAGAGTAGAGCACTCCAGCTGTGGCCTTACCAACTACATCAAGCTGTGCCGTAACCTACCTTCCGTGACGCTTCTTCCAATAGGTTGAGCAAGAAACAGAGCGCTGGACGAACTGAGCGGGTCAGGCAGCATCTGTGGAGGACATGGATCGGCGAGGGTTCGGGTCACGACTCTTCTTCAGAGCAACGCTTGAGGAACGGATCCGAAACATCAGCTCTCCATGTTCTCCAGCTGTTCTGCCTGGCCTGCTGAGTTCCTCCAGCGCTTTAGACTCCTGCCTCTGAGGTCTCTTGTGCCACTACCTCCCTTCTCTTATTCTCCATGCCGTGGCTAGAGTGCTGGCATTGTGTTAGGGGTGAGAGCTGCAGAAGACACCTCAGGGCATTGAGGGTGAGCGGTGCCTGCAGGAGTCGAAGTGTTGGTGGAGTGGGGCACTGGAGGCCCTGCAGGAGCCGGGGGATTCACGTGGATTGGGAGCCGCTCGAGGCCCCACAGAGGCCCCTGCAGCACCCGGAGGACACCGACAGCACCGCCAGGCCTGGCCGTCCCCTGCAACTCCGGCCCAGTACAACTGCTAAGCTCTTTAAGGCCAAGATAAGACTCTGTACTCCTTAAGAACTTTGAAAGTTGAAGGGCACAGGTTGTCATCAGAAACGTGGCAACTCTGCGTACAGTCTCGGTGGTCTACTATTCTTTCGCTGCAGTCATTGCACTTTTGTACTTAACTATGATGGTGCTTATCCATGGTATAATTTTACTGGATTACACGCAAAACAAACTAGTTACTGTACCTAGGTACATGTAACAATAAAGTATCATGAAATATTGACTTCCACAGTACAGGGCAGCTTACAACCCAGCGGTATGAACATTGATTTCTCTAATTTCAAGTAACCCCTGTATTCCCTCTCTCTCCTTCCCTCCCCCACCCTAGTTGTCCTGCTAGTTTTACGGTTCGTATCCCATCGTTATCACCTCGTCCACAGCCAACAACAGACTATTGTGAGCTCCATCTTTCCTGTGTCATCGGTGCCGGCTCTGATTTGTTCTGTACCTTTAACCTCTAGTTTCCCACTCCCCTGAAGAAGGGTCTCCGCCCGAAACATCACAAATTATTTTTCTTCAGTGATGTCTCCTGGCCCTCTGAGGTACTCCAGCACTTTGTATCTATCTTCGGTGTAAGCCAGCACCTGCAGTTCTTTCCTACACACTTAATAGTTCCTGGGTTAACCTCTCTGACCTTTCAGGCTGCCTTGTTCATAGGGCCAGACATGAGTGATTGTGTAATTTAGACACCAGTGATAATGTGCAGAGCAATCAAGTTACTGCCTTATTTCAGTGTAGGGAACAAACAGCGTGAAGCCTGTCACAACAACAGAACGTCTGAGTTGGCATTTGTTCTCATCAGGGTGAAAAGCTGACAGTGTTCTTATGGATCAACATTAGATGCTGACCACAGTGAACACATCTAATCTCATTTCATGCAATTCAGAGACACATGAATAGTTCATGACAGGATTTATGCTTCTAGCACCACACAGAATGGCCAGTGCATGGGCCTTTCCCAGGGTGAATGTTACATGTTTTTCCTACCAGATCCATATATGAATTTATAAGTATATTAATCTCTCCTGTAGTTTGTTCAATGCCTGACCAATGCTGCGTTAACGAAAAAATTAACTGGTATTCAGTTCAAATTAAGGATCTAAAACAGTAGCACAGCTGGTAGAGCTGCTGCTTCACGGCGCCAGAGACCCGGGTTCTATCCTGACCTAAGATGCTGTCTGATTGGAGTTTACACGTTCTGCCAGTGACCATGTGGGTTTCCACCGGATGCTCCGGTTTCCTCCCACATCCCACAGACTTGCCGGTTTGTCAGTTAATTGGCCCCTAAATTGCCCCGAATGTGTAGGGAATGGATGAGAAAGCGGAATAACATGGAACTTGTGTGAACGGATGATCGATTGTCGACATGGACTTGATGGGCTGAATGACTGAGGGGTGTATTCCATGCTGTATTACTCAATCAATGCTGCCAATTCAATCCGATTCTCCCTCCTTGCTTGCTGCCTGACCTCCTGTGAATTTACCCGCACGCAGACCCATGCAGCACGGAAACAGGCCAGTTGGGACAACTCACCCATGCCATCCAACCTGGTCCCCTCTGCCTGCTCTCCCCCATATCCCTACCTTCAGCCCAACTTGCCAATGCCGATCAAGATGGCCTATCTACATGGGTCTCACCTACTCACATTTAGTCCATATCCCTCTAAACCTTTCCTATCTATGAACCTGTCCAAATGTTGTTTTAATGTTGTAATAGTCCCTGCCTCAACTACCTCCTCTGGCAGCTCGTTCCATACACCCTCCACCCTCTGTGTGAAAAAGTCACCCCTCAGGTCGCTATTAAATCTTGCCCCTCTCCCAAAGCATTCTGTTATTGATTCAGTTTCCAACACGCACAGTACTAAGCATTTGTGTAGGGTGCAGTACTAAGCACACTCAGTACTTTACTCAACCAACAATCTAAAGCTGTACTCATTTTGTTTGCTCCACTGTGAGATCTCCTCAAGGTCTGGCTACTTTGAAGATGTTCTCTTCTTTCTGACAGGAGTTCTGCAACACCCTCTCTCACTGCTCCCCCGGTGCAACCTCTACTTTCCTTTTCTCGACCCGAAACGTCACCTGTTCCTTTTCTCCAGAGATGCTGCCTGACTCGTTGAGTTACTCCAGCATTTTGAATCTGACTTCTGTAAGCATTAGATGTAATTATAGGAAGGATGTCAACAAAATAGAGAGAGTACAGAGGAGGTTTACTAGAATGTTGCCTGGGTTCTAGCAACTAAGTTACAGGGAAAGGTTGAACAAGTTGGGTCTTTATTCTTTGGAGCGCAGAAGGTTAAGGGGGGAGTTGATTGAGGTCTTTAAAATGATGTGAGGGATAGACAGATTTGACGTGGATAAGCTTTTGCCATTGAGGGTAGGGAAGATTCAAACAAGAGGGCATGACATGAGAATTAAGGGACAGAAGTTTAGGGGTAACATGAGGGGGAACTTCTTTACTCAGAGAGTGGTGGCTGTGTGGAATGATCTTCAAGCAGAAGTGGTGGAGGCAGGATCGACGTTAACATTTAAAAGTAAAGTGGATAGGTATATGGACGGGAATGGAATGGAGGGGTATGGTCTGAGTGCAGGTAGATGGGACTAGGGAAAAATAAATGGTCGGCACAGACTGGAAGGGCCGAGAAGGCCTGTTTCCTTGCTGTAATTGTTATATGGTTATATGGTTAATTTAAAATTGTAACAACCATCCTTCTCATAGTCTACATGGGAGTAAAGAGATGATGCCAGAGTGGTGGGGGGGGGGGGGGGGGGGGGGGGGATGCTTTGGTGGAGAGTGAGGTCCAGGAAGAAAGAATAAGGCAATTGTGTCTGGAAGTCAGCTGGAGGTTTTCAATACCTTTCATTACATCATTACATGACATTAAGCTGGAAAGAGTCCTTGAGGACGTTGCCAGGACTCAAGGGCTGAGCTACAGGGAAGGATGGAGCAGGCTAGACTCGGCGTCCGTGGATCCGGGAGGGAGCTGGAGATGTCGGACGCGAGGAGCAAGGGCCGGTAGGAGGGTGAATCGGGGTAATGTCTTCAGTCAGTTGCAGGAGGCACCCCCGGGACACAAAGATGGCCGAGTGAGGAGAGGGACGTGGGTTCGCGGGCCGATCCTAGCGAAGGAGATGGAGAGAGACCCTGCAGGAGCCTGGGGCTTATCTGGACCTGGAGACGCTCCAGTTGACCGAGTGTGCGCGCGGACCAGACTTTGGACATTGGAAATGGCACCGAAACATGGCAGCGCACCGCATGTGTAATTATGCAAAATGCACGTGTGACAAATAAAGCACCTTTGTACCACTGAACTTTATTCCTTGGAGCGCAGTAAGGGGAATCGTGAGGGGAATAGATAGGGTGAAGCACAGCCTTTTCCCCAGGGTAGGGGAACCAAGAACCAGAGGTCATGGGTCCAAGGTAAGAGGGGCAACTTTATCACTCAGAGTGTAGTGTGTATGTGGAATGAGCTGTAGAGGCAGTTGAGCAGCTTTTAAAAGACACTTGTGCAGGTGCAAGGAGAGGGAGCATTTAAACGGATATAGGCCAAATGCACGCAAAAGGGACTAATTTAGATGGGGCATCTTGGCTGTCACAGACAAGTTAGGCTGATGGGCCTGTTTCCATGCTGAATGACTCAATTACCTCAATCTGGAATAATAAACCGCTGAAACCTATCCAAAGTTTTCTGCTTTTGGTCCAGTTTTCCTGCATCTGCAATACTATGCCTCATTCTTATACATTTGTTATTTGCACTATATTTGTTATTTATTGAACTTTTTATTTTTTTCCCCATTATGTACTATGTTTACATATTCACATATTCTGTTGTGCTGCAGCAAGTAAGAATTTCATTGTCCTGTCTGGGACATATGACAATAAAACGCTCTTGACTTGACTTCAGGATACCAGTCCAAAGTACTAAATGTGGCGATTCAGGTTCCAGCAACTCCCCCTTCATTTTCCCCATAATAACAGTGAGCTTGAAACTATATTGTGTCAGAGTCATACAGCATGGCAACCGGCTGTTCGGACCATCGTTTCCATACTGACCTGACGGCACCCATCCGTACTACTCCCAACTTCCATCTCTTGACCTGTCTAGTTCTCGGCCTTGGCATTTCAAATGCGCAATTAGTTTAGTTTAGTTTAGACATACAGCATGGAAACAGGCCCTACGGCCCACTGAGTCCATGCCAACTAGTGATCACCCCATACACTAGTTCTATCCTGCGCACTAGTGGCAATTTATCTAAGCTAATTAATCTATAAAGCCGCACGTCTTTGGAATGTGGGAGGAAAATGGAGCACCCGGAGAAAACCCATGTAGTCACAGGGAGAACATACAAACTTCATACAGACAGCACCCGTAGTCAGAATCGAACCTGCATCGCTGGTGCTGTGAGGCAGCAGCTCTACGCCTGTGTCACTGTGCTGCCTGATTGGACACCTCTTCAATATTGTTAGCGAGTCTGCTTCCACCATTCTTGTGCCCAGTATGTTCCAGGTACTCACCACTCTCTGGGTGGAAAATCAGATAAATGCAAGGTTTTGCATCCCCTCTAACCCCCTTCTCCCTCAGCCAAAAAAAAATTATGACGTTCAAAAGGCATTTGGACAGATATATGGAAAGGAAAGGTTGAGAGGGATATGGGACAACACCACCTTGGGATGTGGTTACAGAGATAGGGACCAGGCCTTGTAAATATCTTGTCCAATAACTACCTCCTGCCAAGGGAAGGAATACGTAGCTGACTCAGATTGAAGATCCGGAGTGATCAACAGTGTTTAATTGTCACATGCACCGGGGCAGAAACAATGAAATACTATCTCATTTTCCTTTCCTTGAAATGGGAGAATGTTCATAAGTTGATGTAATGGGAGCAGAATTAAACCACTGAATCTACCCTGTCATTGGATCGTGGCGGATCTATCTTTCCCTCTCAACCCCATCACAATCAATCACAATCACAATAATACTTTATTAGCCAAGTATGTTTTGCAACAGACGAGAAATTTCAATTACCAAGTCAGTCATACTAATAAAAAGCAACGAAACACACAAAATACATTTTAACATAAACATCCACCACAATGCTTCCTCCGCATTCCTCACTGTAATGGAAGATGAAAAAAGAGTTCAAATCTCTTCCCTTTGCTCTCCCGCGGTCGGGTGCCTCGAGCACTCTGTTGATCAGACGGTCTTGTCTCCCATAGCCGGTGGCGATTGGGCCCTCCGTATTGAGGCAGTCAACTCCTGCATCGGGGGGATGTCAGCTCCCCCGTGTCAGGGCAGGTCGGGCCTCTGCGTTATAGGAGCTTCCCGACTAGCCTTTGCGCATCCCTCTGCAATTGGATCCTCGACTTCCTCATCCACAGACCACAGTCTGTTCGAATTGGTGGAAATATGTCAGACTCGATAACAATCACACGGGAGCACCTCAGGGCTGCGTGCTCAGCCCCCTGCTGTACTCACTCTATACTCATGACTGCGTAGCCGGTCATAGCGCGAATTCCATCATCAAGTTCGCTGACGACACCACTGTTGTGGGACGTATCACTGATGGGGATGAGTCCGAGTATAGAAGAGAGATCGAGCAACTGTCCATATGGTGCCAGCATAACAACCTGGCCCTCAACACCAGCAAAACCAAGGAACTGATTGTGGACTTTGGAAGGAGTAGGATGGGGACCCACAGTCCTGTTTATATCAACGGGTCGATGGTTGAAAGAGTCAAGAACTTCAAATTCCTGGGCGTGCACATCTGTGAAGACCTTTCCTGGTCCGAGAACACAGATGCAATTATTAAGAAAGCTCATCAGCGCCTCTACTTCCTGAGAAGATTACGGAGAGTTAGTCTGTCAAGGAGGACACTCTCTAACTTCTACAGGTGTACAGTAGAGAGCTTGCTGACTGGTTGCATCGTGGCTTGGTTCGGCAACTTGAACGCCCTGGAGAGGAAAAGACTACAAAAAGTAGTAAACACTGCCCAGTCCATCATCGGCTCTGACCTTCCTTCCATCGAGGGGATTTATCACAGTCGCTGCCTCAAAAAGGCTGGCAGCATCATCAAGGACCCACACCACCCTGGCCACACACTCATCTCCCTGCTACCTTTGGGTAGAAGGTACAGGAGCCTGAAGACTGCAACAACCCGGTTTAGGAATAGCTACTTCCCCACAGCCATCAGGCTATTAAACCTGGCTCGGAACTCTGAACATTAATATCCCTCCATCTGTTATTTGCACTTTATTAATTTATTAATTCATGGGTGTATTTATGTATAGAATTGTAGTCAATGCCTTCTATGATCTGTTGTGCTATGCAAAGAAAGATTTTCATTATCCTGTCAGGTATACATGACAATAAACTCTTTTGACTTGACTTTGACTTTGAGCCTCTCCCGAGACTGCGAGCTCTTGATGGTAAAGTCCGCAGGCTGTGGTTGAGGCAATCCCAGCCAAGGGATCGGCTCCGATGCAAGTCTACGCCCCGCGGTGAGGCCCAAAGTCAGTCCGAGGAGACCTCCAGCTCCATCGATGGTAGGCCGCAGAGCGACCGGAGAATGCCATCTGAAAATTAAACTGAGAAAAAAAGTTTGCCCCTCCCTCTCCCCCTCATAAAACAAACCGGAGAACATTTACACAGACTTTTAACATACACTAAAAATTAAAAAAAGACAAAAAAGCATACAGACTGTTGGCGGGGCTGCCAATTGTGCGGCACCCCTGGTGGTATTCTCCTGCCTTCTCCCCATAACCCTTAACACCCTAAAGGGCCTGTCCCACTTTCACGACCTAATCCACGACCTCTGCTGAGTTTGCCCTTGACTCATACTCGCAGCATGGTTGTCACGAGGTTGTAGGAGGTCGTAGGTACTTGTGGCATCAAGTAGGTCAGGGCGTTTTTCTAGCCTGATGAAAAATGTCCATGAGTAAAAAAGGTTGTGAATTAGGTCGTGAAAGTGGGACAGGCCCTTTACTAATGAAGAATCCATCAATCTCCACCTTAAAACTACCCAATGACTTGCCATCCAGAGCAGTCTGTGGCAATGAATTCCACAGATTCACCACCTTCCGACTAAATAAATTCCTCCTCATCTCCTTTCTAAAGGTACGTCCTTTTATTCTGAGGCAATAGTCCTAGTCCTTTCCACTAGTGGAAACATCCTCTCCACATCCACTCTACCCAGGCCTTTCACTAATCGGTAAGTTTCAATTTGGTTTTCGCCCCCTCATCCTTCTAACCTCCAACAAGTACAGGCCCAGTGTCATCAAACGCTCATCATATGTTAACCCGATCATTCTCATCGCCTCCTCTGGACCCTCTCCAATGCCATCACATGTTGTTGGGAAATGTGTCCGAAAATCGAAGGATAAGTCTACTGGGCTGTTAGGGTGAAGGTGAAAGAGTACAGAGAAGGTTCACCAGACTGATTCCTGGGATGTCAGGACTTTAATATGAAGAAAGACTGGATAGACTTGGCTTGTACTCGCTAGAATTTAGAAGATTGAGGGGGGAATCTTATAGAAACTTACAAAATTCTTAAGGGGTTGGACAGGCTAAATGCAGGAAGATTGTTCCCGATGTTGGGGAAGTCCAGAACAAGGGGTCACAGTTTAAGGATAAGGGGGAAGTCTGAGATGAGAAAAACATTTTTCACACAGAGAGTGGTGAATCTCTGGAATTCTCTGCCACAGAAGGTAGTTGAGGCCAGTTCATTGGCTATATTTAAGAGGGAGTTAGATGTGGCCCTTGTGGCTAAGGGGATCAGGGGGTATGGATAGAAGGCAGGTACAGGATACTGAGTTGGATGATCAGCCATGATCATATTGAATGGCGGTGCAGGCTCGAAGGGCCGAATGGCCTACTCCTGCACCTATTTTCTATGTTTCTATATTTCTATGAAAGGACCAAAGGATCTTATTAAGTTGTGCTTTGAAACTCTTTTGAACACAGGGAAAAATGATCTTCTCAAGAATCAAGAGTGTGCATTGTCATATGCAACAACAATGGAACAATGAAATTCTTACATGCAGCAGCATAACAGGTATCAGACTCTACTGGACTTTATCTTGCACTAAATGTTCTTCCCTTTATCATGTATCTGTACATTGTGGACAGCTCGATTGTAATCATGTATAGTCTTTCCACTGACTGGATAGCACAAAACAAAAAGCTTTTCACTGTACCTCTGTACATGACAATAAACTAAACTGTAAACTATATATTATAAAATATGATACACATATATATATCAATGCAGTAAAAAAAATTAAAAACATAGTAAACACATTACTAGTTTGAAAAAAACCCTTAGTCCTCAGAGCAACCAAATTATTGAACCAGTCTATAGACGTTCATTGTTGAGGTTAGTGTTGTGCATTATTCAAGAGCCTGATTGTTGTTGGGAAGAAGCTGTTCTTGAACCTGGTGGCCACTGTTTTCAGAGTCCTGTACTTTCTCTCCGATGGTAGGAGTGAAATGAGCGAGTGGCCAGGTTACTGTGGGCCTTTGGTAATTTTTTTTGAGGCAGCGTCTCTTATAGATCCCTTCGATGGTGGGGAGGTCAGTACCCATGATGGACCGGGCAGTGTCTGCCACTCTCGGCCAGCTGCTTTGTTCTGAGGGAGGGTGTACAGGTAAGCATGGTCAATTTAGGCTGCATACGATGATTCTGACAGACCAGAATCAAACCAGTTGATTAACATTATGCTGGTGGTCAACAGTCAGTTAACCTTTCATTATATTCTTTAATTAATAAGTCTATAACAGCTGTGTATTCTTCAAATGATTTGCATGAATCATTGCATGAGTGTTTAATTGTCATCTGTACCCACAATGGACATATTTACTTACTGGCTGTGGGTAGCCCTCCCGGGGAACAAAGATGGACGGGTGAGGAGAGGGATGTGGTGTCCACGGAGAGAGATGGCTGAGGCTCTGCAATAGTCTGGGACTTGCCTGGTTTGGGCACTGCTCGTAAAAACTAGACTCTAGTTTTGGTTAATTTAGTGAGTGTATGTAGAGACGGTGCACCTTCCATGACAGGAAAACAATAAGGGTTTATTGCACAGATAAAAAAGGTATTATCAGATCCAGATGCTCTCATTTCTTTTCATTGTATCTTACAACAGCAAAATCTCTGTGCTAAATCTACTATTTTAAGTGACACTTTGCAACAAGTTCTAAGTATTGTTAACCATATTCGTGCAAATGCAACACGGCATCGTCAGTTTTGTAATATGCTAAATTGCATGCAGTGTGGATTTACCATATCATTGTAACGTTGGCTATCGCTGGGACAGGTTTTAGCAACATTTTTATCTTTGCGGGAACAGATAGTTAAATTTCATGAAGAACAGAATCAGCAATGTGAATTATTGAAAGAAGATTTCTATAGAAATACTGCATTTCTGTGTGATATCATGTCAAAGCAAAATGACTTGAATGGTTCTTTGCAAGGTAAAACTAAGTCTATATATGATATGTGACAAAAAATCCAGCATTTCAAAAAAAGCTATCTTTTTTCAAAACCATTCTTCAAAATGAAATTTCAGATGAACAATTTCCGCAGTTAGCGAAGGTCATTGATGAGCAGGAGGATTCATGCAAATCATTTGAAGAATACACAGCTGTTATAGACTTATTAATTAAAGAATATAATGAAAGGTTAACTGACTTTGAGAATCACATCACACTCAAATTAGCATTTCAACCTCACCTAGTAGATGACTCCAAGGCTACAGAACTACAGATGGAATTGATTGAGCTCTCAGAAGATGACATTTAAAGTCCTTAATTGACGCTAAGAAAGTTCCGAATGAAATATGGAAAATTGCAGTAGAATACCCATGTCTTCGGCAACATGCACGAAAAATGCTTTCTTGCTTTTCAACCACTTATTGCTGCGAATCTACATTCTCCTACCAAACCCAAATCAAGACAAATCTGTGCAAATTAAGGTCATAAATGACGGATGCCCATCTAGAAGATCAGCTTTAACTGCATACCTCCATGTTGCTACCAAATATTCAAATGTTTTCCCACAAAAAGCAGTCACAACAAAGTCATTAAAAGGTTAGTTAACTTTAGAATTAACAAAATGTTTTCATTTTCCAGAAGTTAGTACATAGTAGTTCGATTTTTACAAAATAATTTACATTTTGAAGTATATCTAATTGATGTTTCTTGGGTGGGGCCTTGTTAGATTACAGCTAACTTACTGCGGCCTACCAACATGAAAAGGTTCCCCACCCCAGCACTAGACTTTCAACATGGCGACAAAACATGGCACCTCTTGTATGCAGCTCTGTCTGCACACTTGCTAATCGGGGGGACGTCAATACTCTACTGGACTGCTTGTGTGAAAAATAACTTCACCGTGTTAGCACTTTGCACATGACAACAAAAGCACCGTTGAGACCAGTGCCGCAGCTTCACCGGTCCACTAACACAATAATATACTTGTACACTTGTATACAGGGATCTGTGTTGGGTCCTTTGTTGTTTGTCATGTACATCAATCATCTGGATGAAGGGGTGGTAAATTGGATTAGTAAGTATGCAGATGATACCAAGATAGGGGGTGTTGTGGATAATGAAGAGGATTTCCAAAGTCTACAGAGTGATTTAGGCCAGTTGGAAAAATGGGCTGAAAGATGGCAGATGGAGTTTAATGCTGATAAATGTGAGGTGCTACACCTTGGCAGGACAAATCAAAATAGGACGTACATGGTAAACGGTAGGGAATTGAAGAATACAGTTGAACAGAGGGATCTGGGAATAACCGTGCATAGTTCCTTGAAGGTAGAATCTCATATAGATAGGGTGGTAAAGAAAGCTTTTGGTATGCTAGCCTTTATAAATCAGAGCATTGAGTATAGAAGCTGGGATGTAATGTTAAAATTGTACAAGACGTTGGTGAGACCAAATCTGGAGTATGGTGTACAATTTTGGTCGCCCAATTATAGGAAGGATGTCAACAAAATAGAGAGGGTACAGAGGAGATTTACTAGAATGTTGCCTGGGTTTCAACAGCTAAGTTACAGAGATAGGTTGAATAAGTTAGGTCTTTATTCTCTGGAGCGCAGAAGGTTAAGGGGTGACTTGATAGAGGTCTTTAAAATGATGAGAGGGATAGACAGAGTTAATGTGGACAAGCTTTTCCCTTTGAGAATAGGGAAGATTCAAACACGAGGACATGACTTTAGAATTAAGGGACAGAGGTTTAGGGGTAACATGAGGGGGAACTTCTTTACTCAGAGAGTGGTAGCGGTGTGGAATGAGCTTCCAGTGGAAGTGGTGGCGGCAGGTTCGTTGGTATCATTTAAAAATAAATTGGATAGGCATATGGATGAGAAGGGTATGGAGGGTTATGGTATGAGTGCAGGCAGGTGGGACTAAGGGAAAAAAGTTGTTTGGCACGGACTTGAAGGGCCGAGATGGCCTGTTTCCGTGCTGTAATTGTTATATGGTTATATGGTTATACACCAATCAGTAGTACAATACAGTAATAACCATCAGTAATACAACGTAACCAGGACAGCATGGTGGCACAGCAGTAGAGTTGCTGCCTCACAGCGCCCGAGTCATGGGTTCAATCCCGATCGGGTGATGTCTGTATGGAGTTTGTACATTCTCCCCGAGACTGCGTGGGTTTTCTCCGGGTGCTCTGGTTTCCTCTCACATTCCAAAGACGTATAATTTTGTAGGTTAATTGGCTTCGGAAAATTGTCCCTAGTGTGTAGGATAGTGCTAGTGTCTGGGAACCGCTGGTCTGCACGGACTCAGTGGGCTAAATGGCCTGTTTCTACACCGTATCTCTAAACGAAATTAATCTAAACTAAACCCTCGTTACGACTCCCAAAGGCTGGTTCCTCAGAGTCACGTAGCAAATCAAAACCAGGGTCAAGTTTATATATAAAAAAAAGTCTTTAATTGTAACACTAAACAAAACCCGAACCTGATTTTAAAGAACACGGTCAGGGACCAGAATTGGCTATAAAATAATATATAATGGTGCTCCAGCCAGCCCTTAATGGACCGTCAGACTGAAGACTCTAAACTGCCTATATAGCCCTAACTCTACAACCAAAAATACCCGAAAACTCTCAGGTCATCCCTTCCGTCCCAATAGAAAATTAATTTACAAAAGTATATCACAAATATACAAAGTGCAGCGCCATGCGGCCAGGCCTCATGCAGATCAGCCCGGCACCTCTTCCTCCAGAGATCTATCTTGAAGAGAGAGAGAATTCTGGGAGCTTCTGCCTTTTAAAGCTCCCGATGAGTCATCTGATGTTGCTGGGCCAATCGGGTACAGAAGCTGTTAACCCCTTGGTTCCTGGCTCCCAGCCACGGCCCGCAGAGAACAGACAGGTAAGTACAGTATTCAACGGGGGGGGGGGGAAGTACCTAACACCCCCACCCAAAGATACTGAATAAGCTTCTGAACACTATTCAGCAACAAAGGAACTTGCCAAACCCTTTTAGCAAGTCCAACTTAGACACAAAAGATGCACTTCCTACATGATCCACGCAAACCTCCATCCATGGAAGAGGATAGCAATCCGGCTTAGTTACAGCATTCACCTTCCGAAAGTCCGTGCAAAACCTGTCCTCCCCATTAGCCTTCGTAGCCAGTAGACACGGAGAACTCCACGGACTACAACTAGGTTCAGCAATTGCATGCTGCAGCATATAGTCAACCTGACCTCTGAGGCGCTGACGCTTGTCATGATTGGCCCGATACGGATGCTGTTTAATTGGCGCAGCACCAGCCACGTCAATGTCATGCTGTAGCACAGACGTCTGAGAAGGCACATCCGAGAACAGTAACCCATTTGACCCCACCAAAGCAAGCAGATCATCCCGCTGACTTTCAGACAAATGAGACAACCGCAAGGGAAGCGACTCCAAAGCTTCAGAGTTGCACAGCTTTCCCTGCGTCACTGCCACAGACAACCGTGCCTCACCCACATCACCACCCGTGTCAGGGGGCAGCACTGTTACAGCCAAAACTGGCTTAGACAAAATCGAAGGACACAGCTCCTCCCCATCAACCTGTACATGCTCCTGCTCATGGTACTGCTTCAGCATGTTGACATGACAGAGCTGAGTCTTAAGCCTCCGATCAGGGGTACCAATAACGTAATCCCTTGCACCAACCTTCTTAACCACCTGATAGGGACCACTATACCGAGCCTGCAGACTGGAACCAGGAATAGGCAACACCAGGACCTTGTCACCTGGAGAAAAATTCCTACTAGAAGCCTTCTTGTCGAACCAGCCCTTCATCCTAGACTGAGCAGTGACAAGATTACTCATTGCCAGTTCACATGCCCTCCGCAGTCTAGACCTAAAAGTACAGATGTGGTCTAAAATACTACATTTTGAATTCTCCTGCAACCATTTCTCCTTCAGGACCCTCAACGGACCATGAACCGTATGCACGAACACCAGGTCAACAGGACTGAACCCTAAAGACTCCTGCACGACCTCACGCACCGCAAACATAACTAGATGAACCCGCTCTTCCCAGTCTTTTTCAAACACCAGGCAGTAAGTCCTCAACATAGATTTCAAAGTCTGGTGAAAGCGCTCGAGAGCTCCCTGGCTCTCAGGATGATACGCACTGGGGTAACAATGCTCAATATCCAACAACTTCATTACCTGACCAAAAACCTTTGACATGAAGTTGGAACCTTGGTCTCTCTGCACCACCTTGGGCAAACCGAACAATGAAAAAAACTTAGTGAGAGACTCCACAATGGCTGGGGCAGTAATGTTACACAAAGGGACCACCTCCGGAAAGCGGGTAGACGCACACATAATTGTCAATAAAAACTTGTTGCCTCCTCTTATCCGAGGTAGAGGACCCACACAATCAACTAGAATCCGTTCAAATGGCTCCCCGACCACAGGGATTGGATATAAAGGTGCAGGAACAATTGATTGGTTCGGCTTTCCTGCCACCTGGCAAATGTGACAACACCTGCAGTGCTGCTTCACGTCCTTTTTCAACCCTGGCCAAAAAAAAATTCCGTAAGATACGGTCATACGTCTTATTGACCCCCAAATGTCCACCCAGAGGTCCATCATGAGCCAAACTGAGTATCTCGTCCCTATACCGACGAGGTATCACAATCTGATCAACCATGCTCCAATCATCATGCCCTGACATATCCAAGGGAGACCACTTTCTCATCAGCAAGCCATTCCTCAGAAAATACCCATTTGCTGTGGAATCCATATCCCCCTCAGACACAGCGCAGTCGAACAGATTCCGATAAACCTGGATCACTCTTTTGCTCCTCAACCAGCCGGTCACGTGACAGCGACACTGGCACATTTTCAGACAAGACCCCATCATGAGATATAGAAACACCGTTCACAACACAGGATCCATCATCATGATCCCCAAAAATGCTCTCACTCAGATCCACTACATCTTCAAACTTTGCCTGGCTCTTAGCCATAGCCCTCATGACAGCACAAGCTGTGAAAACCTTCGGATGCTGCATAGCCAATCTATCAGGACTCTGCACCACCGGAACAGCCGTCACCTCAGGAGTAATGAAAGCTCTACCTCCTGCCAAGTCATTCCCCAAAATCACAGAAACTCCTGCAACGGGAAAACACGGCCGTAACCCAACAGTTACTCGGCCGGAAACCAAATCGGACTCAAGATTCATGGTATGCAAAGGCACTACCATGTCTTCCAACCCGAATCCTACCACAGGGACACTGGACCCAACCGATGACTCCCCAGAAAACGGCAGTACACTATCCAATATAAAGGACTTAGTAGCACCAGTATCACGCAAGATCGATACTGGAACTCTATGACCCCCATTTTCTAGAGAAACAAAACCTTTTGTGATGAACGCAGCATAATTACTACATTCATCTGACGCAGGCATCCCAGGAACCACAAGTGCTTTTTGTGAACTAACCAAAACCACAGGTTTTGCATTTTTCTTGAGCAGACGGGACACAACCTTACGATGTGCCCGCTCTCTTTACAATAGTAGCACACAGGACCTTCCTTAGTCCTGAGACCTCCGTCAACCTTATCAGCTCGGACTTCCACCTCTATCACTGTGCTGCCACTTGCAGGCACAGAGACAGCTTTGACACTGCCACCGGCGACACCACGATTAACCGGCCGTGCACTAAAACTACTGGACCGCCCAACAAACTCTGTTTTATGAGTCAATACATACTCATCCGCTAACAGTTCTTAAAGTCTTCCATAATCATCAAGGCCCACAGCAGCTTAAAATCCTTCACTCCTTGAGAAGCGCACCACCTGTCAAAAAGTGTCTCCTCCTCCCAAGCAAACTCCACATAAGTCTGACTATCAAACTTCCTAAAGCGCCAGAACTTCTGCCGGTACGCCTCTAGAACTAATTCATAAGCCCTTAATACCGTAGACTTCACACACTCATAGTCCAGACTGTTTTCAAGAGATAAAGACAAGTACACATCCCGTGCTTTACCCACAAGGACACACTGCAATAGCAAGGCCCACATGCCCTTAGGCCACTTCAAGGACAAAGCTACCCGTTCAAACACTGCAAAATATTTGTCCACATCCTTCTCATTACACGTGGGAACCAGGCGGATGTTCTTGCTCATATCAAACTCCCTTCCCCCAGAAGGAACTCGGGAGGCATTCAATTCCTTTTCCCGTATCTCGAGGTGTTTAATCTCAAGGCCCTCTCCTTTTTTATTGCAAGCTCCTCCTTTTTCATTGCAAGCTCTAACTCCTTCAATCGAATGAGGTCCCCCATTTTCTGACCAGGCTGTGTAGAAGCTAGAGGACTTTCTTCCTCAGCAGGCAATACCCCACTCCTCTTCAACTCAGAACGTAACATCGACTTTATAGCCTGTTTTCCTCGAATGCTTGACACCTGATAGCTGTCTGCCAGCAATAACAACTGCTCCTTCATACATTTGTCGAACAACTCCCGACTAGGAGCCTCAGTAAAATACTCCACTTTAAACTCCATATCAAATGTCAGGACCAAAAAAAACCAGCCAAACCCTGGGCACAAATGTCACCACAAATGGAAGAGAGAACAAAAAAATCCCCTCACGACACAGACTTCCTCAGACACCAGAAGCCTACCAAAAAAACCCCAAACTGTCTAGGGTCCTCAAAGCTTAGGACGAGCCCCCATTTTGTTACGACTCCCAAAGGCTGGTTCCTCAGAGTCGCGTAACAAATCAAATCCAGGGTCAGGTTTATATTAAAAAAAACAGTCTTTAATTGTAACACTAAACTAACCCCGAACCTGATTTTAAAGAACACGGTCAGGGACCAGAATTGGCTATAAAATAATATATAATGGTGCTCCAGCCAGCCCTTAATGGACCGTTGGACTGAAGACTCTAAACTGCCTATATAGCCCTAACTCTACAACCAAAAATACCCGCAAACTCTCAGGTCATCCCTTCCGTCCCAATAGAACATTAATTTACAAAAGTATATCACAAATATACAAAGTGCAGTGCCATGCGGCCAGGCCTCATGCAGCTCAGCCCGGCACCTCTTCCTCCAGAGATCTATCTTGAAGAGAGAGAGAATTCTGGGAGCTTCTGCCTTTTAAAGCTCCCGATGAGTCATCTGATGCTGCTGCGCCAATTGGGTACAGAAGCTTTAACCGCTTGGTTCCTGGCTCCCAGCCACGGCCTGCAGAGAAACAGACAGGTAAGTACAGTATTCAACAGGAGGGGGGGGGGGGGGGGGGGAAGTACCTAACAACCCTAAACTAAACTAAACTAAACTAGTTATAATAGTGCAAGAACTAAGTATGTAGTGCAACCAAAGCAAAGCCAATGGTAGATCACAATTGTTGAGGTAGTTGTGGTTAGCATTGAGCAGTGTTCAAGAGGCTGATGGCTGCTGGGCAGAAACTGTTCTTGAACCTGGAGGTCACGGTTCTTAGGTTTGTGTACCTTCTTCCTGATGGTAGTAGCAAGATGACGGCTTGGCCAGGCTGGTGCAGGACTTTGATATCATTAGCTGCTTCTTTGAGGCAGCGCCTCTTGTAGATTCCTTCGATGGTGGGAAGGTCAATATCCGTGATGGACCGGGCAGTGTCCACCACTTTCTGCAACCTCCTTCGATCCCGGGTGTTTATGTTGCTGAACCAGGCCGTGATGTAACCAGTCACTCTACTCTACCCCTGTAGAGGTTTGACAGAGATTGCAGCAACATACTGCATCTCCTCAATCTTCAAGGGCAGCCCAGTGGCGCAGCTGCTGCCTTACAGCACCAGAGGCCCGGATTCGATCCTGACTATGGGTGCTGTCTGCGTGGAGTTTGCACGTTCTCTCTGTGGCCCCGTGGGTTTTCCCGGGGATGCTCTGGTTTCCTTCCACCTTCCAAAAACATACAGGTTTGGAGGTTAATTGGCTTCAGTAAAGAATGTAAATTGTCCCTAGTGTGTAGGATAGAGTACAGGTTGATCGCTGGTCTGCACAGACTCGGTGGGCCGAAGGGCCTGTTTCTGCGCTGTATCTCTAAAGCCTAAAGTCTAAAGTAAGGTCTTCAAAGGAAGTAAATGTGTTGGTGAGATTGCATCAATGTGCTAGTCAGAGGACACATCTTCAGAGATAAGCAGCCGTATGGGAACCCCTTCATACATTAATCACTGTCACATTACTGCACAAATGAATAGGGATCTATTGTTATAGACACCTTTACTCTTTATAATTTACTGTGCCAAGTCACTCGCTATATTCTGTGTACAAATCACATATTGCATCTCAGAACCATGGTCATAAAATACATAGATTTGGGGCTTAAAGTGTTATTAAGAACCATGGAATGGGAAGCTGGAACAGCCATCTCCCTGGTGTGGTGTGGTCTACATTGTGTCACCTGTTGTGAAAGTTTAGGAGTTCTGCTTGACCAGTTCTTTCACGTAGCTCACCCCCTCACATAGAATGTTGAACCTTGCTCGGAGTAGTTAGGGAATGGTAAAGACTCGAGAAAGCAGCCAACATAATCAAGCATCACTAAGACTCCAGTCATTCTCTCTTCCCCCCATCTCCCGTCAAGCAGAAGATACTAAAGCTTGAACGCACATGCCACCAGATTCACTGCTGTCATCAGATGCGAAGGATGAATTCCCAATCTTCCAATCTACGTCGTTGGGGCCTTTACACTTTTTATTACCTGCACTTTCTCTGTAGCTGTAACATTGTATTCTGCACTCTGTGTCCTTTCCCAGCTGTTATCAGCAACTGAACCATTCTACCAACTAGAGAGCAATCCGGAGCTACTATCTACCGCATTCAAGCTCCTCGGACAAACTTTGAATGGACTTAACTAAATGTTATTCATGTTATCATGTATCTGTACACTGTACATTGTCATCATGTATTGTCCAGGCAAGCAACAAAAGCTTTTCACTGTACCTCGGTACACGTGCCAATAAACTAAACTCATACTAATTTTACTCCGCTGGGTGTTCTCATGTATGATGTTATTGTGCTTATGTATGGTATGAGTTTTTCACTGTATCTCAGCACTGGTGACAATAATAAAGCTATGCCAATATATATTCCACCCATGACCAGATTGTAAAACATGAACAAATACATCTGGGAGGTGTGGAAAGTTAGGGCAGCACAGAGGCACAGCGGTAGAGCCATTGTCTCACAGTGCCAAGACCCACCTGTTCCATGCTGTATCTCTAAACTAAACTAACCTAAACTAGACTAACCTAAACTAAACTAAACTAAAATAACCTAAACTAAACTAAAGATAGACACAAAATGTTGGAGTAACTCAGCGGGACAGGCAGCATCTCCGGACAGAAGGAATGGGTGACGTTTTCGGTCGAGACCCTTCGATTTAAACCAGCATCTGCAGTTCTTTCTTGAAGTAAACTAAAATTACATAGGATAGAATGCTCAATGCCAGAATTGCTGGGTGAAATGTCCTTTCATTGTGTTATCATTGTGACTTAGCTTTGAGTCATATTGATATAACCAGCACTAATTTAAATTTAGGGTGTGTGGGGGTGGGGGGGGGGGGGAGGCGACGAGAACAAGGAGGGACCATCGGGACTATAATGAATACTTTCGTATCTTTGTCCGCGCCCTATACGTGGCGACCCTTTAAATATTTGTGTATAGTATGCAAACAATGTACGTAGGTACATGTGACAATAAAGTATAAAGTATTATTCATTGATTCATTAACTTAGCATCATGTTCAGCACCGACATTGCGGGCCGAAGGGCTTGTTCCTGTGCTGTACTGTTCTATTTTGCACTCCCAGTACTAATACTGATGCAATTTCAACTTGAAGTGTTGTCATTTGTCCGCGATACGATGACCTGA